>BDRX01000005.1:753655-782609 GCA_003203535.1 Raphidocelis subcapitata
AGTTTGTTTTGTTTTGTTTTGTTTTGTTTTGTTTTGTTTTGTTTTGTTTTGTTTTGTTTTGTTTTGTTTTGTTTTGTTTTGTTTTGTTTTGTTTTGTTTTTTTTTGTTTTGTTTTGTTTTGTTTTGTTTTGTTTTGTTTTGTTTTGTTTTGTTTTGTTTTGTTTGTTTTGTTTTGTTTTGTTTTGTTTTGTTTTGTTTTGTTTCGGTCTTATTTGGTGTCTGCTTTTTGAGTTTTGTGACGTTTGCTGGATCGCTGCCACCGCCCGTCAACGCCCACAACCCACCAGAAGTGTATTGGTGCGGCGGAAGAAGAAAAAGCCAAACACTTTGGCCGCCACCACCAGCGCTGCCTCGTCCGGCGATTCTGCCTCGTAGCGAATGCGGTTGGGGTCATCGGGGCCTGGGGGGGGGGCCGGGGTTGTTTTAGGAAAGGGAGTGTGAATGTCAAGGGAGTCTGGCCAGTTTCAGCCAGTGGGGTTTGCAGGCCCAGCTCCTGCTCAGGTGTGCAAGCCAGGCCCGCATGCCCACGCTGAAAAAGTGTGCGGCTGCGCGCACCGTCTGGGATGACGGTGTGGCACAGCGCCAGCATGCGGAAGAACTCGCGCGCGAGGTGGGGGTTGGGCTGGCCCGCCCACGCGCCCCCCATGATGCGCGAGTCGAAAAAGTTGAAGTACTGCTCCGCCGCCGGACTGCGGCCGGCCGCCTCGCCGCCCGCAAGCGCGAGGCCGCGGCGCGCGGCGTTGGCCCGCTCCACCTCGGTGACGCCCACGCCGTAGGCCACGCCTCCAATGGAGGCCTTGAAGAACTCCATCACGTTGCGCGTGAGGGTGCCCGTCTTGTCTGTCAGGATGGTGTCCACCATGCCCAGCTCCTGGTTGCGGGATTGGGGGGTGGGGGTGCGAGCGCGCGCTTTGCGTGGCGCGCCTGCGTGGCTCAGCAGGGCAGCTGCACGTGTGTGCCTCTGGCGCTCGCTTTTGCGGAAAGGGCCGGCTTTTTCAATCCGTCCCAAACCGCCTCCCCCCAACCCCAACCCCGCTTGCCTCGTTGAGGTTGGAGGTCCGTGCTGCCGCGGGCGTGTCGCTCTCGGCGTGGTACATCTGCCGGTCGCGGCCGATGAAGACCAGCGCCTGCACCACCTTGACCATCTCGATGGAAACGTACAGGGATATGGGGATGAGGTAGCCTGGTTTGGGTCGGGGTTTTTGGAGGGGCGCGTTGGGAACGGGGCCGGGAGCCTGTTGGGCGGGTGCGGCCAGTTGCGCCGTTGCTCGGTCGCTTCTGCCAAAAGCGCTGCTGCAAGCTCTGGCCTGACAATCCCCACTGCCGCCCAAGACGCAAGCCAGCCTCACTGTAAAGAATGAAGGCGGTGATGAAATTGGTCACAGCCACCACCGCGGGGCCTGAGGGGTCGTACTCGCGCGGCACGGCGTTGGGGGCCAGGTACCAGTGGCCCGGCATGGAGTTGGCCTGCAGGTTTTGATTCAATGCGCGTGCGTGTGTGTGTGGTGGGGGAGGGTGTTGTGGGCGGGGGCCGGCCATTGGGTCCAGAGCAGAGAAAGTGCACGAGGCGGAGGGGGCAGAGCTGGCAGCGCGGGCCCGCGCACAGGCCCCAGTCGTGGCTGGCGGCCGCCCTACGGCTCACCGTCCACGAGGCGAAGCTCGCGCAGCCCACCAAGCACATCGCAAAGAGCAGCGCAAACATGAAGAGGATGATGGCGTCCACGGTGCGCTCCACGCGAGAGCGCTTGGAGGGCGGCTGCGTGGAGTTCTGGAAGATTTTGGTGTCGTGGCCTGCGGCAGGGTGTTTGCGGTTTTGGGGGCAGTGGTGATGAGGCGCGTTGGAAGCGGTCAGTCAGCGCTCTGCGGATCGGCTGCGGCCTTTGCGTGCTGACAGGACCGCCGGCTGCGCTCACCTGCGTACAGCACCAGGCCGTAGACGCGGTGCGTGTTGCGCAGGCTGCACCCCCGCAGCAGCACCGACACGGGCGGCACGGCCACCACGGCTGGCGGAGCGCCGCCTGGCTGCGGCAGCTCCAGGTTGCCAGTGAAGTGGTAGAGCCGGCTGTTGGGCGGCTCGCAGCGGACGGTAGCCTGCGTTGGAGGGTGGCCGGCGGGCAGGGGCCATCAGCAGGCCATTGATGGTCTGGACTGGTGCTCGGCAGCTGCCCTTGTCAGAGCCAGTCAAGGGCGGCGCAGCAGTGCGACCGCTGGGCTGCCTGACCCCGCAAGCGGTACGACCTCAACAGCCAACGCGCACACACCGCAAAGCCCCTCAGCGACTCTTCTGTGAGCCCCCGCGTCTCGTCCAGCGCCTTTTTGATCTTGAGGTTGGTCTCGCCGTCCAGCTGCATGGTTTCAATGTAGCACAGGCCGTCCTCGTTTTCTGCCCCCAGGAACAGCAGGTCGGCCGGGAAGAACTCGTCCTGGCAGAGGGGCGTTTTGTTGGGGGGGGGGCTGTGCGCGCCGCCCGTGTTCCTGAAACCGCAGGAGCGCGCGCATGCAGGTCCTGCTGCTGCCGCACACAGCGGTCGCTGGCTGCTTGGCTGCTGCATAGCGCAGCCACAGCCCACCTTGAAGACCGTGATAATGTCCCCCACTTGCACGTCGGCCCAAGTCCGATCCACAAAACGCTGCTGCACAGAATCAAACACCTGCAGCGATGGCCACATGCGGGGTTTGCTTTGCTGCATGGCTGGTTTGCATGGGCAATGCTTGCCTCGGCAAGCATGCCACAGTGGCCGACTGCCCCGCTTATGCCACCCGAGGAACGGGTGGCTGCTCGGGTGGCTGCTCGCCCTAGGTGGCGCCTCCCCCAACGCACCTCCACCTGCCGGTTGTTGACCTCAACATCCTGCCTGTAGCGCTTGTAGTCCTCCACCGCCTCTTTCACCATGGCGATCCCCAAAACGAGCAGCAGCGGCAGGAAGGTCGTCCACGGCCTGGTAGCGGGCGCATGCTTGGGCTTAGCAGCTGCCAGCGGTAGCGCCGCATGCTCTGCATGCTGGGCCCGCCCCTGGTGGCGCATCGCGCGCTGCCGCAACCAAGCCCCCAGCACTGCTCACCGCACTGGGCTGTACGGCGTGAGCGAAAGCGCCGCGTTGAGGGTGAAGTAGATGTTGGCGACGCGCCTGGGGAAGGCCAGGTCAGGGGGCCCGTCAGCGGCTGAGCGGCTGAGCGGCGGCGGTGGGCCCCGACCGCGCCGCCTCCACGCGCAAGGAGCAACAGACGCGCCGGGCCAGCCGCTCACCGGTACTGCTCAAACAGGGACTTGGGCAGGAACGAGAGCAGAGTGTACTTGGTTGTGCTCGTGCGGTTGCCGTGGTAGTGCGGCGTCCGGGCTGCGGCGCCGACGGAGGGCAGTCCGTGGTGCGGGGGCGGCGCGGGGAACGCGACGACGCGCGTGCCCTGCTCCACGCAGCGACGGCCCAGCAGCCTGGCCAGCCAGCCTCCCTGGCCGTCCTCCATCCCCGCGGTCCTCTTTGGCGGCCGGGGACGGCCACTGCCTGCGGGACGGCCGGGCTACGCGGTCCCCATGCCCGCGGCGTACGATCTACCGCGCGTCGGCGTCCTAAAGCGTGAGGGTCGATAGTAAAGCGGCGATCGCTGCTGCGCTGCAGCCCAAGCGGCCGCCGGGGAGGCCTCGCGGGGGCCTTCGCTGCTTTGACTGCACGCTGAATTCGCCGGGCGCGCGCGAGGCTCAAGAAGATAGGCGGTGCGCAGCCCCCAAGAAACTCTTGGGTAAGCTTGGGCGATCGAGGGGTTGGGCAGCCGCTGCCGCCCCGGCCGCGCCCGCTGGCTGCCCGCCGGCACGCCACCCGCTGCGTCAACACCAGCCGACCACCGCCCGCAATTGAGCGTGATTTTACACCCCTGCCGTGCTCAGCATATCGCCGACGGATACGATCTTTTCCCGCGGCTTGCCCACCGCCGCGCCGCCGGCGACCTCCCGGGCATCGATCCGCTGCCACCCGCCAAAGTCGACTGCACGCACCCCGCGCTGCCGGAGCAGCTCCCGCAGCGCGGCGCCGCCGCCGACGGGGCGGAGAGGCAGCGCCGCCGTGTCCCTGTACATGCTGTCCACCGTCTCATCGGCGTCCATCGAGTTGGTGCCGATGATGCCCGTGGGGCCGCGCTTGACCCAGCCGCACACATAGAGGCCAGGGTCCACCTCGCTGCCGCCGTACTCTGCGCAGCGGGGGCAACACGCGCGTTTTTGGAAGGGGCGGGGTGAGTGTGGTTCCCTACCTGGGGCTGGCACGCAGCCCCGCGCATGGCGCAAGTCAGGCTGCCTCGTGCACCATGCAGCGCTGCGCAGCCTGCCTCCTCGCCCCTCCCCGCCTCTGTGGCGCCGCCCGCCCCGCGCCCCGCCCTGCGCCCACCTCTCAGCACGCGCCCCGCCGTGTTGGGCACCACGCCCGCGCGCGCGTCAAATGCGACGCCCTCCAGCGGCAGTGAGCGGTAGCCGATGCTCTTCAGCACCAGCTGCGCCGGGTGCGCGTCGTACTCCCCCGTCCCCACCGCGACCACGCCCCGCGGCGTGGCCTCCAGCCGCGTGCGCTCCACGCGCACGCCGCAGGCCGCGCCCGATGGGTCCACCATCACCTCCACGGGGTTTCTGTAAAACTGAAAGCGCAGGTGCTGCTGCGCGCCAGCCGGCTGCTTGGCCGCCGCCCCCTTGATCAGGTCGTACATGCGCCGCCGCATGCGCACCGCCTTCATCTCCGCCTCGTCGGCGGGGGAGACGGCCATCTGATCTGGGGGCGCGTGCACCGCCACGCCGTCCAGCGTCACCAGCTCACGCAGCTCCTTGGGCGTGCACGCGGCCTGCGGCGTGGCGGCGGCCGCACGGGCGGGCGATGGATGAGCCGTGCCAGGCGGTGGCATGGGGTGTTGCGACAGGGCGGGCGCAAAGCGCTGCAGCCTTGGGCCACCAGCCCTGCCGGGGCAGGGGGGCCTGCACCTAGAGCTGCGCGCGGCTGCAGCTGCTGCACGCCCCCTCCCCGCACGCCCAACCCCCTCCCCCTCAGCACGCCCAACCCCCTCACCCCCGAACCCCTCACCTGCACAGGCCCTCTCCGCGCGAACAGCTGCACCTCCCGCACGCGCCCCGCCTTGCGCAGCGCGTCCAGCGCATGCCCTGCAATGTCGGTGGTGGCCAGCGCCGCCGGCCGCTTGAGCAGCAGCCGCGCGCAGTCCAGCGCCACGTTCCCGATGCCGCACACCGCCACAGACTCCACATCCGCGAGGGAAACGGGGAGGTCGCGCGCGTCGGGGTGGCCGTTGTACCACCACACAAACTCGCGCGCGGCAAACACGCCCGCGGCGTCCTCGCCGGGCACGCCGAGGCGGCGGTCGCTCTCCGCGCCGTACGCAAGCACCACGGCGTGGTACAGCGGGCGCAGCTCCGCCAGGGCAATGTCGGCGCCGACAGAGACGTTGCCGAGGTAGCCGACGCGAGGGTCCCGGCAGGTCGCGGTGAACTGGTTGGTGACGTTCTGGTTTGGGTTGAGGGTTGAGGGTAGAGGGTAGAGGGTTGAGGGTTGAGGGAGCAACGATGGGGTTTTTTGAGCGCGCGCCGGCTGTTGTCGCAAATGCGTTGCGTGTGCGTCGCCCGAGTGCGTGGATGGCAGCTTGGCATGGCAGCGGGGCAGCCCCGCCAGCGCTCACCTTCACGTCTGCATGGTCAGGCGCCACGCCGGACCGCACCAGGCCAAAGGGCGTCGGCAGCCGGTCCTGCTCGGCGGGCGGATGGGGGGCAGCGAGGTCCATTCTGGGCTTGCGCAGGCGGTGTGCCGTCGGGCCTCGCAGCTGCGGGCCGGCCCCTTTCCCCAAGCGCAAGCGCCAGCCCTCCCCCCCCCCACACGCCGCCGCAAAAAATGCACTCACCAGCACATCAACGCGCACGTCCTCGCCGTAGCGCTTGAGCAGCTGCGAGCGGAGGCGGGTGAGCGACGGGCGGGCGTCGCAGGCAGCGACGCGGCGCCGTGCGGCGGCGGCGGCGCGGTCTGCCGAGCCCCACCTTTTCCGCCGTGTACAGCCCCGCGGGCCCGCTGCCGACAATGCAGACTTGCAGGACGCTGTTCCGCGCTGCTGTTGACAGCAGACGGGCCCCAGCCCGCGGAAGCATTGATCTCGGCGGTCTCTCTGGCCGGCCGCGGAAACTGGGGGCTTTCAGAGACGAGGGGGAGACGAGGGGGGCGACGACCCCTTCCTGAGTAAGGCACGTAAAGCGGTGGAAGGTGACGGTCTCGGTCCACTTCCTGCCAGGCAGCTGCCAGGCCAGGCCCCGGGAGAGGCCAACCTCTGTGCACGGCGGGTCCCCTCAATGTGCGTTCTGTCGCGTTTTGCTTTCTTACTCGGTGCTGTCCACTCGGCGCCGTCCACTCGGCGCGCAGGGGGTTGTACCCGTCCAACTCAACAACGCCCCAAGCGGCAGGCTTGCGTCGTCCTGCCGCGCAAAACAGCAGCAGATAGCCACCACAAACGCGAAGGAGCTCTGAGCTCGGCATGGGATCGCTGCCAAACGGCCCAGCTGCACCGCGCGAGCAGCGGCAGGCTTGACCCGGGCAGGTGGGGCCTCGCGCGTTTGGGGCTTCGAGGGGTCGGCGTTTGGGGCTGCGCCGCGGCTCGCGGTGTCCGTCCGGGGGGCGCCGCGCCACGCGCGCGCTGCGCGCCGCCAGCACGCTGCACCAGCGAGGGGGCGGCAGGTGGCCTCGTGCGGCAGCGGTGGCCAACCGCGCGCGCGCGCGTGGGGTGGCCAAGTGCAAGCCACCGTGATTCTGGAGGGCCGGACCGCGCTTGGCAGGCGAGCTCGGCGCGCGCTCCAGATCACTCCGCCGCCGCCGCCCCCTGGCACCCACCCCTGAACGCGCCCGCTGCTTCCCGAACCTCCCGCACCCAGGGCAGCCGGATCGGCCGCCCGGCCGCAGCGGCCATGAGCCTCGTGCGCACCGTGCGGCCGCGCCCGCTGGGCGTGGACGAGCGCATCCCCGTGTTTTGGGCGGGGCACGAGGTGCCGCCGGAGATCCGCGCCGTCGATGGCGGCTCCCTGCACCGGTACCTGGTGGCGGGCACCCCAAAGACGGGGCAGAAGCGGGCGCGCGGCGACCAGTACCACGCACCCCGCGAGGTGCGCGCGCGCTCGCTGGCACCGCTTTCAGGGACCGCGGCCGAGGCAGTTTTGCAGCAAGCCGTGAGGCGGCTGGCTGCTGGGGACAAGGCTTGTGGCCCCTGCGGCAGGGCGCAGCGGTGCAGCAGAGCGGTCTTGGCCCCACTGTTGGCTTGGCGCTCACCAGTGCCCTTGCCCCCCTCCCCCGCTTTGCCCACTGCGACCCGCAGGGCGGTGCCGCACCCAGCAGCCCGCGGGGTCGCAAGAAGGACCAGCGCGAGGTGAGGGCTGATGGGGTGAAGGCAGCGGAGCGCAGGCGGGATGGTCAGCAGCCAGCAAGCAGCGCGCTGCCTGCCCCGCGCTGCGCCCAGCCCCTGCCGCCCCACCTGACCGCCCCCCCCCCCCCCCGGCCCCCAGGAGTCGCGCATCCGCGTGCCCCGCGTGCGCCTGGTCCCCGACTACGACCTGAACGCGGACGTGCTCAAGCCGGCGCCCACGTTTGTCGGCGTCGCGGGCGGCTCCCTGGCCGCGCCCTACGTGCGCTGGCACCCGCCGCTGCCCGGCATGTACGACGACAACCAGCAGCCCGAGTACGACGTGGACGAGGCCGACGAGGCATGGCTGGCAAAGGCAAACGCAGAGGCAGAGGGCGGCGGCGCGGCGGGCAGCGGCGGCCGCGGCCTGATGGCGGCGGCGCGCGGGCTGTACGCGACGGTGGCCAGCCGCTTCCGCAGCGCGTCGGACGCGGGGACGCCGCGCGCATCAGAGGCCGGCGGCGGTGGCGGCGGCGGCAGCGGCAGCGGTGGGGGCGGCAGCGGCAGCGGCAGCGGCAACGTCGAGGGCCTCGGTGTGACCGACTTTGAGCGCGCCATCGACAAGCTGGAGCTGCTGCACTTTGCCGCTGTGTCAAAGTGGTGGACAGACGTCAACGACGGTGAGCGCCCCGCCTCGGCGGCGGCCCGCAGCGGGAGGGGTTGCGCGCCACCGGGCCTGCATTTTGGATAGCAGTGCAGCTTTGCAGGCCGCTCAGCCTGAATTGAAGGGCTGCCATTTGCTGCTCTGCCACTGCCAGCTTGGCCTGCAGCATGCACAGCCGATCCAAGCCGTCTGGCACTCCCTCACAACCCACCCCGGCCCCTCGGACCCCCTCACCCCATCGCGCCCGCAGGCCCCTCGACCTCTGCCCCTGCCCAGGCGCCCAAGATCCCCTCCACCAAGGTGCTGCTGCCCAAGTCGCGCGCGCTGGAGGAGCTGGCAGAGCTGGCGCCCGACAAGAGGCTGGCCGGCCAGCTGTACGACCACTGGCTCAGGCGCCGCCAGCAGCACGGCGGCCCGCTGCTGGAGCGGCTGTGGTTCGAGGTGCCCTGGAAGTTTGTGGCGTTTGCGCACCTGCTGGGCGACGAGGAGGGCGACGACGAGATGCTGCCGTTCATGGCCAGCGAGTCGCGCAGCGCCAAACGGCGCGCGGGGGCGCGGAGGCGCGTGAACGACGAGGACGCGCTCGAGGCGCTGTACGCCCTGCGCTCGGAGCTGGAGGTGCGCCGCGGTGGCGGCATGCCTTGCGGGGTTTGCACGGGCCGCGTGCACGGCTGGTTCAGGGGCTGAGGCTGCACCGTTTGCAGCCAGCAGCCGTTCACACTGCCAGATGCGCACGAGCGCGCCCCCCTTCACAAAAGCGCCTGCCGTCTGGCACCCGTTTCCAGTGCCGGCCCCTCAATCCTCCACGCCTCCCACTGCTGCGCGTGCAGGTGGTGCGCACACTCGCGGACCAGGTCCGCAAGCGCGAGAAGACCAAGCGCCTGCTGCTGCAGCTCTGGCAGAAGGAATGGCAGCTGCGCATCCAGCTGGGGCGCTTTCCCCCTGAAGGCCCCCACCCGCGCTTTGACAGCCGCGAGCTGCCGCACTGGGGCCACGGCATCGGGCACCCACTGGGGCGCGGCGCGACGGCGTCGCGCGCCCCCTCGCGGCTGGCCACGCCGGCGCCGGACAGCGACTACGAAACCGACCCCGCAGCGGCCGCAGCGCAGGCCGCCATCGCGGCGGCGTTGGCCGCGCAGCAGCGAGTCGGCGACCCCGGCCTCAATCGGCGCGGCAGGCCCGCGCGCGCTGCGGCGGCGGCTGCCAATTACGGCATTGCTGCCTCGGTACTGGCAGACGCAGTGGACGACGTTTTCCCCACGTCGCCCCTGCAGGCTGTTGTGCGAGGTGCCGCCGCCGCGGCTGCAGCTGCGCGGGGCGCCGGCGCGTCCGCAGCGGCTGCGGAGGCGCGGGCAGCCCTGCCGCATGGCGCAGGCGGCGGGGGCAGCGGCAGCGACGGCGAGCAGTTGGCCCGCGGCGTGGCGCGCGAGCGCCGCGGCCGCACGGTCGTCAAGTTTGCGCGCGTTGTGGAGGAGGCAAACGATGTGGACAAACCCCTCGTGCGCAGAGGCGGCGCCGCAGGCCGTGGGCGCGGCAGGGGCCGCACTGGCGCCGCAGCAGCAGCAGCAGCACCAGCGCGGCGACAGCAGCAGCAACAGCAGCAGCAGCAACGGGGAAGGGTGCGGGAGGCCAAGCACGAGACCGAAGAGCCGGAGGAGGACCCCCCCGCCAAGCGGCAGCGCGGCGGCAGCCAGGGCCGTGGACGCTTGCCGTCGGCGCGCCCGCAGCCGCCAGCTGCTCGGCAGCCGGCGCCGGCGCCGGCCGAGTCGAGCAGCGACGACGGCGGGGATGGTGAGCTGCCCGTGGGCGAGCTGGTGGTGCGCAGGGGTGTAGCCACCCTCAAAACCCAGGAAGGTCGCATGCTCTTCGGTGCGGCCGCACGGTCTGCAGCAGCAAGTGCGGCGCGGCTTCGCGCAGCAGCGGCGGCAGAGGCCGCCGCTCGCAAGGCCCCGCACGGCGGCAGGGGCAGCGGGGGCCGTACAGCGGCGCAGCAGCAGCGGGCGGCGGGACGCGGCAGGGGCAGGGTTGGCCGCCCGCCCAAACAGCAGCAGCAGCAGCAGCAGCAGCAGCAGGAAGAGGAGGACGGCGACGACGAGGAGGCCAGTGAGGATGAGGCCAGCAGTGGTGTTGAGACAGAGGAGGAGGAGGAGGAGGAGGAGGAGGAGGAGGAGGAGGAGGCCCCGCCGCAGCGCAAAAAGCAGCGGGTCGCCGCCGCCAGCAGCAGCAGCAGGGGTCGGGGGCGGGGCACGCCCGTCAAAGCCGCAGCCGGCCGCGCAGGCAAGCGCGTGCAAGTCGTCCTGCCAGCTAGCGCTGGCCTGCGCAAGGGCGCGGCGGCAGCAAAGCGCTCGGTGGCCGGCGGGGCCGTGCGCTCTGCGCGCCCCGCGGCGCCGCCTGCGCCCGCCGGGCGGTCGCGCGGGGGCGCTGCGGCCCGCAAGGAGCGTGGGCGCGGTGCTGCCGCGCCTGCCTCTGATGACGACGCGCACGTCCACCGCAGCGTCGGCAAGCGGGAGCTGCGGGATCTGGGCATCAACCAGGACGCGCTGGAGGTGGCGGCCTCCTGGCGCCGCCTGTACAAGCCCAGCCGCTAGCCGACGAGTTTGACCGCGCTGGTTACCTTGACCTGACGTTCTCTGCTTTTACCATTCTGTAATGCGCAAAAACTGGGTTGCCGTTCTAGCCTCTCTTCCGGGGCGGGCGCCAGCCGCCAGCAGGTTAGCAGCAGCGGGCGGCAGGCGGTGCGGCTCGAGCCTCGAGGCGGTGCCGCCGCTAGCGCGGGCGAAGGCTGTCTGGCCAATGTCGCCCCGCTCGATCATCCAGGGGCAATTGGGAAATTCAACCGGACCTCGCATCCAACCACCGGCACGCGGCCAAGGAAACCCGCGCAGGTCCGTCCGCGCCAGGTCGTGCAGCACCAGCGGCCGCCTGCTCGCACCAAATCGCACCATTGCGATCAGGCCAGCTCAACACCCTGCCACGCCTCGCACGGCGGTGCCCGCAGGCCGGCTGGCGTGCGCGGCGGCGCTGCATTTGCTGCAGGGGCCCTGCGACCGCCGGCACTGATCGGCGCCGGCGCCGAGCGGCCCCCGCTTCCACCCCCGCGGCGGGGAGAGTCGGCCAGGCCCTTGGGTTGTGCGGCAGCAGCAGCAGGCCGCCATGGGCCTGCCCACGCCTGGCGCGCGGCGCCCGCCCTCGCAGGCGACGTGGTGGACCGCAGCCGCCGTGATCGGCCTCTGCCTGCTGTTTGCGCTCTCCGTGCAGCGCCGGCCCAGCGCCGCCACGAAGCAGCTGCACGTGCAACTGGCGAGCAGCCCGTCGCGCCTGGCGGTGGTGCCGGCGGTGCCGTTTTGCACGCGCGACGAGGCGGAGGCCCAGGCGGCCAAGTTCCAGGCCGCGCTCAGCAAGGAGGGGCTCTACACCGCCTGCCCCGCCCACAAATGGCTGGGCATGCTTCCGGGGCTGCTGGAGCCTGGGCAGGAGTTTGTTATGCTCGACATTGGCTGCAACAAGGGCTACGAATCCGCGGGCCTGTTCTCTGTGCTGGACCCAGGCGCGGGCATCAGCCCGCCCGCTGTCTACTCCCAGCTGGAGGCCGTCAAGGAGGAGCTCAGGCTGGGGGAGACGCGGGGGCAGTGCAACGACCACCTGGGCGTAGCCGCGGAGCGCTCGGCGCAGCCGCCTGCCGAGCCGGGCGCCGTGACGGTGCACTGCTTCGAGCCCTCGTCCAACAACTTCCGGTGCGCGCGGGCAGCTGCGGTGGGGGCGCGCTATTGCTGGGGTTTGGCTGCCACCTGCAGCGTGACCAAACCTGCAGGGGTGTTGCCCGGCAGGCTGGCAGAGCTGCCCTGCTGGAGCCCCCACCCAGCCTCAGCCCCTAACCCCCCTTGCTTGCCGCACCCCTCCCGCCCTCCCTCCCCCGCAGCGGCCTTCAAGCCCTCCACGCCAAGTTCTTCCCCACCATGCCGCGCTCCCGCTCCAGCTGGTTCCTGCACAACGCGGCCGTCACCAACTTCACAGGCACCGTCAGCTTCCCAGCCGAGTGCAACACGGAGCTCTGCTCCCTCGGCGGCGACGCGGGCGACCCCTCCCAAAAGGAAGCGTGGACGCCGATCGAGGCCACCACCGTGGACGACTTTGCGGCGGCAAAAGGCCTGCTGGCGCCCTCGCCGTCGCGCGCCGTGCTGCTCAAAATCGACACAGAGGGCTTTGACCCGGCGGTGCTGACCGGCGCGCGGCGGCTGCTGTCTCAGCAGGTGCCCTCCGTGCTGCTGTTCGAGTACCACAACAAAAACGCGTGGGCTGAAACCAGCCTGCGCGCCGTCGCGCTGGACCTGGCCTCGTCGGGCTACGCCTGCTACTTCGACGGCGCGCCCACGCTCACGCGCATCACGGGCTGCTGGCACGACTCCCTGGAAATCCGCAACTGGAGCAACGTCGTGTGCGCCGCCATGGGCACCAAATACCACCGCCTGCTCGAGTCGCTGAGCTTCATGGCGCAGTGACGTGCTCCGCTGCTTTTCACTCCCACCCCCGTCGCGGCCCTTCTGGCTGCCCGAGTGTAACCATCCCACATTGAGTGTAACCGCATTCTGGCCGCACGGCATCCAGGGCCCTGATCGAACAGCAGCAGCAGCGGCGGCGGCGGCGGCAGAAGCGGCGGCGGCGGCGGCGGCGGCGGCGGGCGGCGGCGGCGGCGGCGGCGGCGGTGGCAGGTAGGTGGCAGCAGCAGCGCGAGGCACCACGGCACCACCGACCGACAAGACCGGGCCTGCGCTTGGCAGATGAAAAACCCGCCCCGCATTTCAGCATTCTAATGCGCTCGCGTTCGCGGCCAGGCGGCGCAGAGGGTATTTCGCGTGCTGTTCCCCTGAATCCCCTCGCTCCAGCCGGGGCAGCAGCGCAATACGTAACACGGAAAATCTAAATGCTTCGAGGCGCTTGCATCCGGGTTTTGGCGGGGGCGGCGCGGCTCCCGCGCCCCGCCGCCTCCGCCGGACCTGCGGCCGCCGCAGCGGCGGCGGTGCGGCGCCCCCCAGGTGGGCGGAGGCCGGGCGAGGTGGCATGCAAGTGGCTATGATTGCCTGATGCCACCTTTACAGGACGCGCGACGATTCAGCCGCTGTGAACCCCCTGTGCGCTCGCTCTCGCGCGCGCAGGCGCCGGCGCCACGCTCTCAGCGCGCCGCAGCGGGCGTGTCGCCGCCGGCCTGGGGCGCTCTGCCTCCAGCACGGCGAGCAGCAGCAGCAGCAGCAGCGGCTTTGACAGCGGCGGCGGCGGCGACATGTACGGCATGCCGGCGCTGTATGATGAGGTCTTTGGCTACAGGGACTTTGAGGAGGAGGCCGCCTTTGTGCGCGCAGCCTACAAGCGCCACTGCCCCGGCCGCCCGCTGGGCACGCTGCTCGAGCTTGGGTGAGCGCAGTAGAGGTGGCAGCATGCCAGCACGCACGCATGCGCGACCGCGTCGGTTGTCGGTCGGTCAGCTGCTGCTGCGGCTCACAGCACGCCGGCCGGTGCGCGCCCTGCCCCCACGCAGCTGCGGCCCCGCACGCCATGCCGTGCTGCTGGCGGCGGCGGACACGCGAGTTTGGGCGCTGGATGCGAGCCCAGCCATGCTGGCGTATGCCCAGGGGCTGGCCAGGGCGGCGGGCGCGCGCGTCAACTTTGTGGAGGGAGACATGAGCGGCTTTGCTCTGCCGGTGGGCGGCCTGTTTTCGATGGCTTGGGTCGCGGCAGCCGCTGATGGGGCTGCACGGGCGCACGGCACGCCTGCGCATCAATGGAACTGCACGCAGACTGCGCGGCGTGCGGCTGCAGCTGCGAGAGCGTGCGGGGCATCGCCCCTGACTGCGCCTCAAACCCGGTCCGCCGCAGGAGCTGGAAAGCGGCCTCGACGCTGCCATCTGCCTGCTGGGCACGTTTGCGCACATGACCACAAATGACAGCGCCGTGGCCTGCTTCAGCTGTGTATCGCGCCACCTGCGGCCTGGCGGCATGCTGCTGCTTGAGCTGGCGCATCCGGGTGAGACGCGCCGCTTCGGTGGCAGCCGCTGCCCCAATCAAATCTGGCCTACAGCTGGCGGTGGCCCTTCTGGGCAGAATGGCCCTTCTGGGCCGTTGAAGGGTCTGGGGCTCGCGCGCTCCCGCAAGCAGACGCTGCCCACTGCCTACCCCCCCCCCCCGCCGCCTCAACATGCCGGCACACCCACACCATTACTCACTCCGCACCCAGGTGACCTATTTGATGGCTCCCTGCTGATCGGCGACGACGGCGGTGAAATGTGGGAGGTCGACTCCGCCGCCGCTGGTGGCAAACTGCTGGTGGAGTGGGGCACGGCTGGGGACGACTTTGACCCGGAAACGCAGGTGCTGGCGCGCACCGTCTCGGTGTGCCGCCTGGAGGACGGGGAGGCTGGCGAGGAGCTGCACGCGTCGCGGGTGCGGCAGCGCGCCTTCACGCTGCAGGAGCTCGACCTGCTGGGGCGGCTGGCGGGGCTGCGGCTGGCGGGTGTGTACGGGGACCTCAGCCTCAAGGTGGGGCTGACACACGAGGACGCTTACAGGCTGGTCACGTGCTTTGTGAAAGAGTAAGCCCTGCTGGATTTGGGCTCGGCACCGTGCTCGCATCCGGGCACCGAGCAGGGGGCGTCGGGCAGGCGGCAAGTGGTAGTGGTGGGGAAGCACACGAAGGGGAATGGGGCCGGCGTGCGAGCGCGCAGCAAGCGTCAAGGGGGGTCCACTGAAAGGCACAAGGCCTGCAGCACGACGGCAGGCGGAGGCAGAGGGGGTAGCAGGTCAAGGGCCTGTCAAGCAAAAGTGGGCTCAAACCTGGCGCCTGTGCGATCAGCGCACTCAAGCCTGCCCTGCATGCACTACTAAATCAGGGCAGGAGTGCCAATGGGGGCTTGACGACAGTTTACGGGACTGGGATAAGTGTGTGGCGGCCAGCAGGGACTGTGGGGTGCAGAGGGTCTGCTGGCGCCCGGCCTGCAGGCCCAAGAACGCAGCTGCGTTGTGGGCCGCGCAGCAGAGTGGCTCAGGAGCGCGGCGCGAGGCCCATCCGCGCCATCATGCGCGCCTTGCGCGACGACAGCGCGCCCCCGTCCTGGTCCGAAGGGACGGCGGCGTCGACGGGAGGCGACGCACGCACCGGGGCGGCGCCCCTCCTGGAGGGCACCTCCACTGCGGCTGTGGGCGCCGCAGCAGCGCGCTTGCTCTTTGCAGCGGCGCCAGCGACCTTGCCTTTGACGCCACCGCCCGCCCTCTTGCTGGTGCTGGGCGCGGCGGCAGCGGCATCAGGCGACGGGGCGGGGGCGCTGCGCCGGGTGGGGACGCCACCGCGCCCCTTGGCCTGCTGCCGAGGGCCGATCGCCGCTGCAGCACCGGCCACCGGCCGCTGCTCCTCTGCCTCGGGTGAGGGCTCCGCAGCTCGCTCCTCGTCGTCGGCGTCGGCGCCTTCGCTGCTGTCCCCGCCCTCCTCCCCATCCGCTGCCTCGCCGTCGTCAGAGGCCAGGTCCTCAAGGCCCCCGCCCTCCTCTTCCTCCTCCTCCTCCTCCTCCTCCTCCTCCTCTTCGCCCTCGCTCACATCCTGCTCTGCTGCCTCCTCCGGCTGCTGCTGCTGCCGCCGGCCGCCGCGCGCTGCGCGCGTCTCTGCGCTGGCGTCGCTGTCGTCGCCCCGCAGCCAGCGGCCCCAGTCGTGGGCGCTCTTGCGCGCCGCCACCTCCTCCTCCGTCTCCCCCGTCACCAGGTGCACCAGGTAGTCGTGGACGTTGCCAAAGCCGGCGGAGCGCGCCAGGTGCACGATCTGGGCCGTCGGCTCCAGGCTCGCCTGATGGTTGGGAGGAGGGGGTGGGGTGGGGCTGGGTTGTGCGTGCGTATGCACTCGGCTCGGGCGAGGCGGCCGCGCCAGAAGAAGGGCTGCGTCACGTGCAGTGTGCCCATTTGGTCTGCCTGCCTGCAAGCAGGGCCTGTAAAAGGGCGACACTGCCCGCGGCGCCCTTGTGCGCACCTTCTTGCGGCAGGGCCCGCAGTTGCAGCACGTGACGCATCCGGGGCCGCAGGAGCCGCGGCACGCCGGGCAGACCCAGCTGCCGCTGGCGGCTGCTGCCTCGGCGTCCTCGCCGTGCCTGTTTTTCAGGCACTTGTGGCTGCGGGGGAGATGTTGGGCACGGGGAGGGGCGGTGATTGAGCGCAGAAGATCCAGGGTGTCCGTGCCTGCAACTATTGGGCAAACGCAGACCATCCGGAGTCAGGCGCCGCCCAAACCTGGCGCATGCACCCACCAGAACGAGTAGGGCATGCGGCTTGCTGCGCATTTGGGGTGGGTGCACGTGACGTGCGCCTCCAGAGTCTTCTGGCGGCACCTGCGGGCGGGGCGGAGTCGGTTTGCAGGACCAAGCGCTTGGCAGCGGCCCGCATTGCCGAAGGGCAGGGCGGCGGCTGATCCAGCAAGCAACAACGCGTCCAGGGCCCCTGCAGAACGCGGGCTCACCAGTGGCAGGTGACACCAAAGGTGGAGTCGTAGACGCGGCCGCCCTGCACGCGCACGCCCTTGCCAGAGTCCTGCAGCGGTTGATGCGCGCGCGCTTGAGAGCTGTGGACCTGCCTGCGGCATGCGTGCGTACACACACGGACGCAGATACAAAGCACGGATTGGCTGGTTTCTCCACCCCCAAGACGCGGTGCACGCCCGCACCTTGGGGCCGTGGTTCTTGCTGCCGCCGCCGCGGGACGTGGCGCGGCGCGCCTCCAGCTCGGCACGCAGCCGCTCCGCCGCTGCCGAGTCGAGCTGCAGCATCTTGATCTTTTCGGTGTAGTCAATGGGCTCACGCGCGGGGCCGCGCTCAGCCTCGGCCAGCAGCGCTGCGTAGTTGATCTCGGCGCGCGGGCGCGCGCTCCTGCGGTGGGGAGGGTGTGGTTTGGCAGAGGGGGAGTTGCGCAGGGCTGCGCGCTTGGGAGGGCTTGCGGCAGGACCGGCAGAGCAGCGGCCCGCCCCGCGACGGCGTTACGCGCGCGCGTGGCCGCCAATCCAGAGGGCCAATCGGGCAGGCACCGCGTCAGAGCCTGCTGTGTGCAAGCTGTTTGACCGCCGCAGTTGGGGCTGCCAAATGCCAGCCCGGCCGCCGTGCAGCTGTTAGGGATGCCCGTGGTGGCATGCAAGTACGTAAGCCCGTTTACGCCAGCAAAAACACACAAACACCCACTTGCGCGTCGGCTCGATCGGCGGCGGGGTGGCCTTGCGCTTGCGCTCGCGCGGCACGGCCGGCTTGGGCGCCGCCAGCTGCTGCATCGCCGCCACGGACTCCTCGATGCCGAGCTCCTGTGCGTGGGGCAAGGTGCAAAGGACGGTGAGGCGCGGAGGGCGGCGAAAACGGGTTGGGTGACCCGTTGTTGCGCGTTGTTGTCGCCGCGCCGCGCACCTTCAGCTTGGCACGATTCGCCTCGATTCTCGCTATCCTTTCCGCCTCATAAGCATTGGTGGCGTCCATGGCGCAGGCGGCCTCCAGAGGGCAGAGGGGCCGGGCTGACCGCGTCTGGTAGGGCTGGTGGACCGCAAGACGAGCGCACCAGGCGCGACAAAGGGCGAAGGCGATGCGTGTTTTGTTCGACGCAGCGCCCGCGGACCCGCAAGACAAGCGCACCAGGCGCGACACACCGGCGCACACCGCCGCCGCGGCGCGAGCAGTCCACGGGGCACGCCGCGAGTTTTGCGCCTCTGCCAGCCCTCTACAGGCGACCCCGGCAGCCTATCCCAGTGAATTCCACTTTTTACTTCCGCAACCAAGGCCAGGTTCACTGCACACAAGTTTACGCGCGCGCTAGGCATGTGCAAAGCATTCAGCCGTGCTGCGGCATTCTCTACAGAAGCAAGATTGGTGGGCATTTTGGCCCTGACAGCGCTGCATTAGATGCGACGAGATATGCTACAAAGTGTGGTTTTGGTCCAGCAGCAATGGCGGTCACACCACCTCAGAAAGGCAGCCACGCCATCCCGGCCAGCGAAGCACCGAGTCAAATCAGTAATAAGCGAGTCATATCAGAGCAGGAGGATGGCAGCAGGAATGATGGCCCCCCAGGCAGCCGCAAACATGCCAGAACGCGTTGGTGCCGCAGACGCCTGGGGCACGGGCACTGCCCCGGCTGCGGGCGGCTCCGGTTGCTTGGGTGCAGCACTCAGCAGCGACGCGCTGCCACCGTTGCCCCCGCCGTTGACTCCGTTGTTCATGCCGCCGTTGTTGCTGCCGCTGTTGCCGCCGTTGATCTTGTTGCCACCGTTGTTGATGCCCCCGTTGTTCTTGCCGCTGTTGCCGGCGCCGTTTCTGTTGCCGCTGTTGCCGCCGTTGCCGTTGCCGCCGTTGCCGCCGTTGCCGCCGTTGCCGCGGCCGTTGCTGCCCTCAGCCCCCATCGGTGGCGGGCCGCACCGCATACCGGAGATCACCCCCGCGTCGGCGAGCGTGCGGTAGAGGTGCGCGCCCAGGGTGTCGTAGCCGGTGCGCGTGAGGTGCAGGAGGTCGTCCTGGTAGCGGCGCTGCTCCTCGGGCGACTGGTTCCAAAACGAAAACTCGCCGGCCTCAATGCGGTCAAGCAGCTGCATCGGAGGCCCGCCGGGCCGCTTGCCCGAGGGAGTGAAGTAGCCCTCAAGCTCGCGCAGCAGCTGCTGCCGCTGCACTTCGCTGGCGCTGTCGCGCCCCACGGCGCGGTTGGCCCACGGCGCGATGTAGACCACCGCACGGTCCGCCCCGCGCGATGCCGCCTCGATCATGGAGCGCAGGTTGCCCCAGACCTCCGCGGCGCTGCGGCCGCCCCTGCCGATGTCGTTGATTCCGCCATTCAGGATGATCACATCGTAGCGGGCGCCGTTGGCCAGCTGGTTGCGCAGCACCTCCTGCAGGTTCCTCTCCTTGCCGTCGGCTTCGTCGCGGGCCGTCACGATCGTGCCAGAGCTGCTGACAGCTGCGGGTTGGGCGCGGGATGGGAGGGGTGGGGTGGGGCTGGGTGGGGGGGGTGGGGTGCGGTGCGGCGCGGCGCGGCAGGCGCGTGTGGAGGGTGGGTGACTTCACCCCGGCGGGAGGGTGGGGCGCTGGCTGGGCGGCAGCATGCAGGAATCGTGCATCGGGCGGTTTCTGGCCGGCACACGGCCAGCACTGGGCGGTTCTCACCCGCAATGCGGATGTCGATTGGCCGGCCAGGGAACTCAGCACGCAGCATGTCGCCCAGGCGCCAGGCGTAGGGGTGGGCCTGGCGCACGCTGGGCACCGAGCCCACGGTGAGGGAGTCGCCCACTGCCAGCACGCGGATGGGCCCCGAGGCTGCATTGGTGCAGGCGGCGGGGCCGCTGTCCGCCGCATCTGCAGGCCGCAGTGCGACAAAGGCCAGCGCCACGGCCAGCGCGAGGAGGGGCGTCCGGGGAGGGCGCTGACCGCCGCGCCGCGCGCAGCCTCCCTCAGCAATTGGGCCGATCCGGGCGCGCCTAGGAGGCGCCATCATCGCTCCCAGGGGGTCCTCGCTGCCCGCGTCCGGGCGAAACGGGCGGCGTGCGTGGTGGGGTGCCGGGCCGGTACTCGGCAGTTCGAGCTAACCAGCGCCGCGCGGACGCCAGCTGCGCAATTTTCTACAGCCGCAATTGTACGTTCGAACGCGACCAACGCGACGCCAAGATGAACGACAGGGATTCGACGGGGTGAGGGGCCTTGACTGGGGCCGGGTGATCCCGTTTGGGGGAACGCCCGCAGACAACACCTGGCTGCCTGATTGTGGTGCTCTCTGCAGGGGCGCGCGCGGTGCGTGGCGGTGGCGGCGGCGGCGGCGGCGGCGGCGGCGTTGGGCCCACGCGGGCGGCCAATCGCGCGGTTGCTGGCAACGGCAAGCGAGCAGCAAGCAGCAGCGGGCAGCGAGAGCAAGCAGCGATCAGCGAGAGCCCGCGACACCTGCCGACCCGCGGCTCACCGCCCTCAACGCGCCCGCAGCTGCGAGGAGCCCGCCGCGGCGG
Source organism: Raphidocelis subcapitata (assembly GCA_003203535.1). Lineage (NCBI taxonomy): Eukaryota > Viridiplantae > Chlorophyta > Chlorophyceae > Sphaeropleales > Selenastraceae > Raphidocelis > Raphidocelis subcapitata. The sequence goes on from BDRX01000005.1 coordinate 773,668, forward strand.
CGCTGCGCCCCCCTCGCCGCCACGGCCTGGGGACAACCGCAGTGCACGCCGCCACCGCGCCGGGGCGCGTGCAGGGGGCGTGCGTCACCCCCATATTCCAGGCGGCCACGTTTGCGTTTGAAGGCACGGAGGACGGCTACCACGCGGTGCGCTACACGCGCTGCAACAACAACCCCACGCAGCTGGCGCTGGCCGCCCAGCTGGCGGCGCTCGAGGGTGCCGAGGCAGCGCTGCCGCTGGCGAGCGGCATGGCCGCGATCAGCTCCACCCTCCTCCACCTGCTGGAGCCTGGGGCCCACGTGCTGGTCCCCTCATCGACCTACGGGGGCACCCACGACCTGCTGGCGTCGCTGCTGCGGCGGTGGGGCGTGTCGGCCAGCGCGGTCGGCCCCGACAGCGGGCCGCGCGAGTGGGAGGCGATGCTGCAGCCCGGCAAGACGCGCGTGTTTTACGTGGAGGCCCTCTCCAACCCGCTCGTGCAGGTGCTCATGGAGCCAGCGGTGACTGAGCGCTGGGCCAGCCCGAGGCTAGGGCTGGGGGGAGCGCTGGCGGCCAGCCACCCCGCTGGCAACACCCAGCCCGCAGCAGTCCGTCCGCCCTGTTTTGCGCAGCACTGAATGCCTGCATCATCAGCACGCTGTCAGCACGTTGTCAGGTGTCCATGGCTGCTTTCTGAACCATCACCCCCTCTGCAACTGCCCCTCCCCGCCCGCAGATTATGGACCTGCGGGCGGTCGTGGCCTTTGCACGCCGGCACGGCTTGGTGAGCATCATCGACGCCACCTTCACCACCCCCCTCAACCTGCGGCCCCTGGAGCTGGGCTTTGACGTCGTGCTGCACTCTGCCACGAAGTACCTGTCAGGCCATAGGTGCGGAGGATTCACCACGGCATGCGGACTTGCAGTCTCTCAGTAGAAATTCAGCAGCAAACGCGGCCGCCGCCGCCGCCGCGGCTGCCTAGCCACTGCAGCCGCCACAGCTGCCGCACCAGCAGCAGCTGCAGCTCGCCGCTGGCAGTGGCCGCTGGCAGTGGCCGCTGGCCGATTTGCCGCCAGCGCACTCAGGCTGTACTCCCCCCCCAAGACCACAGCGACGTGATTGCTGGTGTTGTGGCAGGGTCCAGCGAGCTGGTGGAGGGAGTGAAGGCCACCGCCAACCTGCTCGGGTGCGTGGTGCCGGGGTGCGGAGGCGCCGTTCCCCTCGAGACTGCTGACGCCACTGCGCCATGCCACTTGCCCCCGCCCCTCAGAGGGCTCATGCGCATGAGCCCTCTTTCCCTCTTTTCCCACGCACGCGCAGGCCGTCGATAGACCCGCACGCGGCGTTCCTCGTGTCGCGCGGCCTGCGCACGCTGGCGCTGCGCGTCGTGCGCCAGAACAGCAACGCGCTGGAGCTGGCGCGCTTCCTGGCGCGCTCTCCCAAGGTGCTGCGCGTGCACCATCCCGGTCTGGAGGCCAGCCCCTACCACCAGCGCGCACAGGCGCTGTTTGCCAACGGCGGCTGCGGCGGCGTCTTCAGCTTTGGTGGGTTTGCTTCGGGGTGCAGGCCTGCAGCACCAGCGCTTCTGCGGGTGCGATCTGCACGCTGCGCCGGACTGCACCCAAAAGCCAAGGCCCACCCCTCCTCAAACATCCCTGACACGCCTGCCTCAGCCTTCACCCCCCAACGCCCCCTTTTCAGAGCTGGCTGACGGCGTTGATGCGGCTGAAACGCTGCTCAAGGGGCTGCGCCTGGCGCTGGTGGCGCCTTCGCTTGGGGGTGTGGAGACGCTTGTGACCCGGCCGGCCACCACCTCGCACGCGGGCCTGAGCCCAAGTGAGCGTGAGGCTGCTGGGATCTCCGATGGCTTGATCCGGGTTGCAGTGGGCATTGAGGACACGGCAGACCTGCTGGCGGACTTTGGAACGGCGCTCGCTGGCGTGTAAACTGCGGTTTGGCCTGCCCTGTCAGCTGACGTGGCCGCCAGCACGGCAAGGAGCCTGAAACCGGAGGCTTACACCGGCGCGGGGGACTGCCTAAAAAGGAAGCAGGATGCAGCGAAGAGAGAGCTCTTTAAGCCAGGGGGGGGAGGGGCGCATGCCGCGCGGGTCACTTCCACCGCAAAGCACCGTGTGCCGGTGAAGGTGATGCCGCAGCGCATGCGTCTCACACTCGAAATGAGCGGGGAACGGATTGGCTGCACCCGCGCCCTTGGAGCGCAAGGGGAGGGCCGAACATACAAGCTGGGGACCGGGCCGGCAGCCCAGGGGCGCCAGCTCACAACACGCAAACACGGGCGCCCCTGCTGGCACGCAGCGGTGCGCTGCGCTTAGTAGCGCATTGTCTGCCGCGCCTGCACGCACTTGGCCATCGTGGGGCTTGCACGGCTGCGGTGGGGCGAGGAGGGGGTGGGGAGGCTTGAGGCGGCTGCAGCAAGCCCGGGGCTTGGGCCGCCGCGCAGGCAAAACATCCCCAGCTGCAGCGGAAGGCCACGCAGCCGTGCGGCAGGCACGCCCTTGCAATCATCAGGGCACCGCCCCCCATAAACACCCCGCCCCAGCCCAGAGCCCAGCCCAGCCTCAACCCCCCCCCAAACACACACACACCTGATGGCATCCGTCATGTAAAAGTTGTCAATGGTGGTGCGCAGCGGCCCGGCCGCGGGCGCGGCTGCCGCGTCTGCCTCCAGCGTGCGCGGGTACTGGCCGTCCAGCCACAGCGGCGGCTGGATCGCGCCCGTGGTGACGAGGTGAGGCGCCAGCTCGCCCAGGCGCGCGCGCAGCGCGTCTGCGTCGTCGTAGGGCAGCGGCGCGCCCACCGCCTCGGACACGGCGCGCACGATGCGCCAGTCCTCGCGCGCGTCGCCCACCACCGGCACCGCCGCGCGCGTGCGCTGCGCGCGGCCCTCCAGGTTGACGTAGGTGCCGGCCTTCTCCGTGTAGGCCGCGCCGGGCAGCACCACGTCGGCGCGCGCCGCGCCGCGGTCGCCGTGGTGGCCCTGGTACACCACAAACGCGCCGTCCGGCACGGCCGCGTCCTCCCAGTCGTCCGCGCCCAGCAGGTAGACAAACCGGGCGGCGCCAGCGCCCGGCGCGCGCGACGCCGCGCTGGGCGCAAAGCCGATGTCGAGCGCGGCGACGCGCGAGGCGCAGTCGTGCAGCACATTGAAGCCGTTCCAGCCCTCGCGCACCACGCCCGCCGACTCGGCAAACTCGTGCAGAGCCTTGAGCAGTGCCGCGCGGTCGGGCCTGGGGGTGGGGGATGTTTTGGGGTGGGATGGGGTGGGGTCGGGTGAGGCTGCTGATTGAGCGGCCACGGGGAGCTGGGCCCCTCGCAAAGCCCCTTCAAAGTCAAACAGCAGCAAGCTACATGCAGGCCTCCTTGGCCATCACGCCGGTGGCCCTTTCTGCCTCCCCACCGTCATCCCGTGCCGTCGCCCCCGCCCCCCACCTGTTGAGCACGCCCGGCCCGACGACCAGCACGGGCCGCTTTGCCGCCTTGAGGGCGTCGAGGAAGGGCCCGCCCCGCTTAAGCGCCGCCAGCGCCGCCGCGTCTGAGCCGAGGTGTTCGTAGGGGTAGGTGAGGTCCACGGCCTGCCCCACCAGCCCAACACGGCAGCCGTCCAGGAAGGCCTTGCGCACGCGCGCGTTGTAAACGGGCGCCTCCACGCGCGGGTTGGTGCCGACCAGCAGCACCACGTCCGCGCCCTCCACCCCCGCAACCGTAGTGTTGGCGACGTAGCTGGCGCGCAGGTCGGCGGGCAGGTCGGGGAAGCCCCCCTCATGCCACACGTTGCCGCTGCCGAGGCGGTTGAAGAGGTCCTGAGGTGGTGGGGGGCGGGTGATTGGAGGAAGTGGAGGACGAGGGAGGGGGAGGGGGCTGTGGGGAGCGCGTCGCAGGCTTTTCCCGCACCATCTGCCGCCTAACCACGGCGACGCCAACACAGCATGTGCACCCCCAAGACACTTGCGCTCCCATTGCACTCCCCCCACCCACCTTCAGCGCCAACATGGACTCTGCGTCGGCCAGCTTGCCGGCAATGGCCTTGAGCTGGGTGCCGCGCAGGCCCTTCGAGGCGGCGGCAATGGCAGAGAGCGCCTCGCCCCAGGTCACGGGCTGCAGGCCGTTGGGGCCCTGTTTCAGGAAGGGGAGGGCAGGGGTTGACAGTTTGTCAGTTTTGCTCAGCCCCGATGGCATTGCAGGGCAGAGCACAGCACGCCCCTGGTCAGGGCCTGAAGCGCTTGGTTTCCAAAACTCTGCCCGCCCCCCAAGACCCCACGCAGCAGCGCGCCCCAAACGGCCCTCAGCACATGCAGGCACAGCGCGCCGCGCCCACCTTGACCATGGGCACGTTGAGGCGCTGCCGCTTGAGCCCGTCGTACTGGAAGCGCGCCTTGTCGCTGATCCACTCCTCGTTCACCGCCTCGTTCAGGCGCGCCACGATGCGCATCACCTCGGGCCCGCGGGCGTCGACGCGGATGGCCGCGCCCAGCGCGTCGCTGACGTCGATGCTCTCGGTGGTCTTGAGCTCCCAGGGGCGCGACGTGAAGGCGGCGGGCTTGGAGGTGAGCGCGCCCACGGGACAGAGGTCGATGACGTTGCCGGACAGCTCGCTGGACAGCAGCTTCTCCACGTAGGTGCCGATCTCGCTGTCGCGGCCGCGCCCCGTCACGCCCATGTCCTGCACGCCCGCCACCTCGGTGCTGAAGCGCACGCAGCGCGTGCAGTGGATGCAGCGCGTCATGACCGTCTTGACCAGCGGGCCCAGGTTCTTGTCCTCGACGGCGCGCTTCATCTCGCTGAAGCGGCTGCGGTCGCTGCCAAACACCATGGCCTGGTCCTGGAGGTCGCACTCGCCACCCTGGTCGCAGATGGGGCAGTCCAGCGGGTGGTTGATCTGGGGGGTTGAGGGGGTGGGGGCAGGGAGCCGGTCAGTGATGGGGGCTGCCAGGGGGAGATGGCCTCGTGCATGCTTGGCAGGCGCAAGCAAACTGTGCCGGCTGTTGTGGCAGGCCCGCTGGCGGCTGCCCAACGCCCAGCTGCCGCGGTTGCGGCCGGCGCAGCCTCAGAAACGCATCAATGCGGGAATGGAGGGGGCCCCTCCTCACCAGCAGGAACTCCATCACGCCCTCCCGCGCCTTCTTCACGAGCGGGGTGTCGGTCTTGATCTTCATGCCCGGCCCCGCAGGCATGGCGCAGGACGCCACGGGCTTGGGGCTTTTCTCCACCTGCAGAGGGGGCGCAGTGGGTGCAGGGCCACTGGCCGTCGGTGCCCTGCTGCCCGCCGTGGGCCGCGGCCGAGGCTGGTGGCGCGACGCCAGCGGCCTGCAAACAATCCGGCAACTGGCACCACACGCACGATCAGCGCCCCGCGCACCTCGACCAGGCACATGCGGCAGTTGCCTGCCACTGAGAGCCGCTGATGGTAGCAGAACCGGGGGATGTCGATCCCGGCCGCGTCGCACGCCTGGAGGACGCTCCAGCCCTTGGGGATCTGGATCGGCTCATCGTTGACGAAAACCTGCAGCGCGGCGGGCGGCACAGCCGTTGGCGTCGGGCACCGCAAGCGCGGCTCGCCCCGCGGCGCAGCAGCGGGGCGCGGCAGCGGCGCGGCGCGGCAGCAGGGCGCGGCGGCGGCGCGGCGCAGCAGCAGGGCGGTGCGCCACTGCCCGTCGACAACCCTCCAGCCCCCGGGGTGCTGGGAACGCGCCCGCAGCAACATCCCGCAACCTAGGAGCCCCCGTTTCGCGAAGGAGCGCTGCGGGGCGAGGGCCTGGGGCCCTGCAGTGGGCCCACCCACCTCGATGGTGTCGGGCTGCGGGGCCGCCTGCTGCGCGGCTGCCGCGCTGGTGTGCAGGCCACGATCCTCGACCTGCCGCCAGCCCGCCCGCCAGGAGCGGGCGAGCGCCCTGCGCATGGCGTCCCGGCCAAGCTGCAGATCTGGGCGCTGGCTCGCTAAACAGGCGGGGCTGCGAGCCCGGTAAAGCGTTACACTTGCAAAAAATGGGCGCCTCGAAGCGCTGCGCCCTGGCGTGTGCGGGGAGTGGAAACTGTGCAGCTACCAGCGGGGCCCGGCGCCCATATATGTGTGCTTCCCTCCCAGCCCGGCGGGTCATTCCGGCTCTGGGCGGTTGCAGGGGTTGATCCACAATCCAGCAGCCGTGCCGGCGCGTCGTGCAGCAGGCGCGTGCGGCCGCCGGGCAGCGGCTCGAAGCGGAACCAGTGGCAGCCCTGCCAACCGCGCGCCCCGCGCGACGCATGCCGCTGCCGGCTTTTTGGGTGGGGGCGGCGGGCGACGTGGACGTCTCTGCTACGTGGGAGCCAGCGGAGGGGGCCGCGCCTGCTGAACAGGGTCGGTTGTCGGCGACGCTCCAGCCGCCCCGCGGCAGCGAGCCGGCCCCGCCGCTGGAGCTCGCGCTTTGCCCGTCGCCTGCTGCGTCCGCGGCGGCGCCGCCCGTGCTCCGGCTGCGCTGCGGCGCTCGGCTGGCGGAGCTGCGCGTGCAGCGTGCGGGCGACCGCGAGCCGCATTACGCCGGCACGCTTCGCGGCGCGCCCGGCTGCTCCGAGGGCGCGTGGCAGTTCAGCGTGGAGCTGCCGGCTGCCTGCGTGCTGGCGCGCCTGAAGCTGCTGTCGCTGGCTGACAAGGGGTCCTGCCCGATTGTGCTCGAGGCAGCGGGGGCGGCAGCAGGCCCCCAGCCGGACGGCAGCGGCCCGCTGGAACAGCACCCCTGTGAGGCGTCCAGTCCCGCCGGCGCGCGGCTCTCCCAGCTGGATGAGCTGCGCCTGCTGGCACAGCACGCAGCAGCAGGTGAGGCGGGCGGCAGGCGTTGGCGGCACCAACGGAAGGGGTTGCGCGCGTTCGCCGCCACCACCGCCGCGTTGCCCTGCGGTGGTGGCCCTGCCGTGGCGCTGTGCGCACTACGCCGCGCACACGCTGCTGCTGAAATGCCCACGTGCAGGAGGCCTGGCTGGTGCGCAGGCGGAAGGTGCCGCGCAGCTGCCGCCCTCCCTCAAGCTGCTGCAGGAGAAGCTGACGGCTGGTGGGAGCGGTGCTGATGGTGGGGGCAGCGGCAGCGCGTCGGCCGTGCAGGCACTTGCCGCCGCCGTGGCGAGGGGAGTGCTGATGGAGCAGCGGCGGCAACAGCAGCACCCTGCTCAGCCGCCAACCCAGCTGCGGCACCCGCAGCAGCAGCAATTGGAGCAGCAGGAGCAGCAGCAGGAGCACGGCCAGCAAGACGGCATCGGCATTTCAGCAGGCGCAGCTGCTGGCGGCAGCGGCTTCCGCCCCTCGGCCGAGGCGCAGTGGCTTGCGGCGCGGCTGGAGGCGAGCATTCATGCGGCCGTGCAGGCAGCAGAGGCACGTCTGCAGGGCTGTGTGGCGGGCCTGGTTGAGCGCTTGGCAGCACTTGAAGCACGGCTGGGGGGTGAAGAGCCGTTCCAGCCGCCGAGTAGAGGCCAAGAGTAATGCGTGAATGCATTTACACAAGAGAAAGCCCGATGGGGGGGGAACAGCGTACGGCAGACAAGCTCGGGGTCGACCACTGCGAGAGGCTGGGTGTTTGCGCACGTGCTCGTGCAGGCCGAGTGGCGTCAATACTGCATGCCGCCGGCCCCAAAGGCATCGCCGCCGCCGGCAAATCCGCCGCCCGTGCCGGCACCGGCCGCCGCCCGCGCCTCTTCCTCCACGCGCCTGATCTCGGCGGCCATGCTGGTGCACAGCTCCCCCACCTCAGCCTGCAGGTCCGCAAGAGCCTGCAGGAACGCCGTCTGCGGCGGGTAGCCCGCCCCCGTGGTCTGCACCTTGATCAGCATGCGCGGCTCCAGGGGGTGGGGGATGCGGTAGCCAGAAAACAGCACCGCGGGGTCGCGGTGCAGCTGCATGCGCACCAGGTTGCCGAGGGTGTGGTCTTCGCGCTCCACGGTGTAGGTGCCCGCATTCTCGAGCTTTGTGTCGGGCACAAACTCGAGCTTCTTCAGGTGCTCGGGCAGCACAAAGCGCTCGTAGCGGTCGGGCTGGTTCATGGCCGCCGCCGCCGCCGCGGCCGCAGCCGCTGCCGCTGCCGCGCGGAGCGCTTGCCTCTGCGGGGGCCTCCGCCGGCGGGCGCCGCCGTCGGGCAGTCGGCGGCTGCGCAAGCGCGAGGCGGGCGCCGGTGGCGCAGCGCTGAGACGGGGCGCAGCGTAGCGCGGCGCAGCGCGCGCGCCGTACGCCGCCGCGTGCTGCGCACACCGAGTGTGCTGACGGGCTAGCACCGAGGACCCCGAAAGGCAGTACTGTGCCCGGGGAGGCGCGGGTTTCAGCAGCAGCGGGAACGATCTGGGGAGGTTCACCGCTGTCAGCAGCCGGTGCGGCCAATTCAGGATCGAAAAGAACGGCATGCGAACACCCATCCACGGCAGTTTGGAGTTTGGAGCTGCAGTGGAAGGAGCAGCTGCTGGGGGGGGGGCAGAACAGCGCCTGAGCGCCGCGCCTTTCGGGCCCTTCTCCCGCCCAGCGTCCCCCAGCGATCCCCCTAATCCCAGTACCATCCTGTTCACCGCGCGCCGGGTGCCATACATCCGCGATTCTGCCAGGGAAGCCGACACACGCCCGCGAACTCACGATGGACGCGCCCGGCTGGGCGTAGGGCCCTCTGGCGCGCCTCTGGGGGCCAAGCATGCCGTGGTGCAGCGGCAAACAGCGGCCGGCGTGCCGCACGCCGCTGCGGCGTGCGCTCCCGCGGGGGCGGGCACTGCTGCTGCTGCCGCTGCTGCTTCTGGCGCTGCTCCCAGCGCCGGCGTGGGGCAACCAGGGGCTGGTCCAGACGGTCCCAGCCTCCAGTGGCGAGCGCTCTCAACGCGGCGGCCTCGACAGGTGCGAAACAGCGCCGCCATTGGCAAATGGCGGCACGCGTCTGCAGCGCCGCTGGCGTCCCGCCGCCCCCCCCCCCCCCCCCCCCCCCCCCCCCCCCCCCCCCCCCCCCCC
>BDRX01000006.1:0-22998 GCA_003203535.1 Raphidocelis subcapitata
CGGTAAACGCGAGTAACCGAAACCAATATCAAACTGTGCTTGCATCCAGCAAAAAGGTCAGGGTGGGCTGTCCGCTGGGCGCAGCCGCCTGGTCCGCGCGCGCGACGACGCCGCCCACGCACCAAGCGAAACGCTGCAGCACGCCTTCCTCGAGTGCCCTGCAGTGAGGCCGGCGCTGGCCTGGCTCGCGCGGGAATGGGCGCGGGGCGGCGGGGCGGCTCCGCCGCTGACCGCCGAGGTGTGGCTCCAGGGCAGTCCGGCAGCGGCTTGGCAGCCGGCCAGGGACAGTCNTGACCTTTTTGCTGGATGCCAGCACAGTTTGATATTGGTTTCGGTTACTCGCGTTTACCGCGCTCAATCCTCCCCCCTCAAGGGATGGGGGGCATGCCGCGCATCGGGCCCGACTTGGGGCTCATCACCCCGCCGACTGCGGCGCGCCGTTCGCTTGTGTTTCAAGACCCTGCAACTAGCAGGGGGCCGTCGGGCAGTCCTCTGTGAAACCCACCCTCCTCCCCCCTCTGTCCTCCTGCCACTGTGCCACACTTGTGCCCAGCCCTACCCGGGCGCGCGGCCGAGCAGAAGCACCGCCCGCGCACATGCTTTGCGACTGGACAGGTGGCCCTCTGTAAACATACCAATGCCAATGCCAAATGCCCTCTGTAAACATACCAATGCCAATGCCACGCGCGGTCGGGCCACGTGTGGTGCGGGCGCAGACAGCACCCGCGCTGCGCTGCTCGCCGCCGCCGTCGACGCGGCCGGGGCGCGCACCGCTGCCGCGCGCCGGGCGGTCAACCCCTGCGGCGGCGCGGGCCGCGCTCGCTCTCCCCCCGCCACGCGCGGTCGGGCCACGTGTGGTGCGGGCGCAGACAGCTTACTCTTCCCCCTGCCGTCATTTTTGCAACGGTACCAATGTAACAAACCCACTGTCTGCCGTTACATCTGCGGAAACCCGAGGCACCTTGTGCCCTGTCGTCGGGGCAGTTCATGCGCATTGCGGCGCAATGCTGTCTAGAGCCAAAGGAAACAGGCGCGCGACTAACAATGTCCTGGTTGTAGAGATGGTGAGCACACACAAACTTTGAGAAAGCCTGAAACCTGCTTTGCAATCATACACCTGCGCTACCGCCATACTCGGCACGCAGAACCCAAGCCTTGCCACCACCAGCCACCCTCGTCAGCGCCGCAACGCGCTTGAGCAGCTCGCGGAACAGCGGCATGCGCGCCGCGGGAACCGTGCCGCTAAAGTGGGAGACCAGCAGTTCGGACGTCGCTGCGCCGCCGTGCGCCTCGATGAAAGACACAACCTGCGCTGCCCAGATGTCAGCAGTGCCGTCCAGATCCTCCGACCGAGGCTGGCCGGCCGCGCCAAGCGCAGCTGCCGCCATGCTGGGAGGGGGGCTTGCATCCGCAGGCGTGGCGCGGCCGCCACGGCCGTGCACCGAAGTGGCGCCAGCTGCGGCTGCTGCTGGTGCAAGCGGTGCTATGTCCTCAGCTGCAAGGGTGCGCTGCCGCTCCCTCATGCGCGCAAGCAGCACCGCACTGCTTTGGGGTGCAGCCGCAGGCGCCGTGCCCAGCGGTGGTGACGCCGGCAGTGCTGCTGCTGTGTCCCTGACGGAGCGCTGCGACGCGCCCAACCCCTGCAGTGTGCCAGATGCGCGCGCAGGCGATGCGCTGGCGTCACGCCGGAGCGCAGCGTCCCCATCGCTGCCGCCGCCGTTGCCAGGTGCGCGCAGCAGCCGTGGGTTGGCGACGCGGCCAAACCTGCCGCCTGCCGCCCCCGGCGCGCCTGCCTCGCCGTGCCGGCCCGTCCACGTCGGCGTCGCGACGTCGGCTGCAGCGCAGGCGCGGCGGCTCTCGCGCAGCGCCTGGGCGGCGCGTGCCGCAATGCGAGCTGCCTCGGCGTCGGCGGCGCGGCGGCGGCTGGTCTCCTCGGGGTCGTTGGCGCCCTCAATGGCCGTGTGGTCCATGAGGCTGCGGATGCCGCCGCCCGCGCCGCCGTCGAACAGCTCACGCAACACGCGGGCGTCGTCATCGCCGCCGGCGTCGCTGCTTGAGGCTGGGGCCTCGCCGCCGCCGTTGCGGCCGCCCGGCTGCTGGCCGCCCGCCTCGGCGTCGCCCTCTGCCGGCGCCACCAGGCGCGCGGCGCGCACCCCCTGCGGCAGCTCCTCCCCCACCACAGCCTCAAAGATGCGGCCCGTTTCGGTTGCCGGGCCGGCAGCAGTGGGGCGCGCGCCTCCCTGGCCCTGGCCGCCCTGAGCGCCGCCGGCCCTGGCGCCGCCGCGCGGGCGCGTGCCCTCGTGCTCCTCCCCCAGCGTGAAGAGGTCTGCCATGTCCTTGGCGGCAAACAGGCGGCGCTGGCGCGGGTCCTTTAGCACGCGCGCTGTCAAGTAGTTTTTGTAGATCTGGCGGTGGTAGATCTTCTCCTCCAGCGTGCCGCTGCAGATCTGGTCGGCGGGAACATGCATTGTCGCAGGGGTTGCGGAGAGGGTGGGTGGGTGGGGAGTGGTAAAGCGGCAGCATGCGCTGCTGCGAGGGCTGGCAGCCAGAACCGCGCACAGGACACTGTCCTGAGGACAGGGCTGCCCCCTAACCGTGCCGCAGACGCCTCCCGCTGCCTGCGTCAGGACGTGGCCGCGGTGTGGCACCCACCAGGCGGTAAACGGTGACGGGCCGCTCCTGGCCAATGCGCCAAGCACGCTCCCGGGCCTGGCGGCGGCGGCGGGCGCGCAGGAGTGCGGGGCCAGGCCGGGGGATCAGTGAGCGTGCCCGCTGCTGCAGCAGCTCATGCAATCCCCGCGGCCCATCCCCCAGTATTTAGCCGTGTCACTGCTTTGCGACGGAGCACAGCGCGGGCCGGGCCAGCGTGCGTGCACGCTCCCACCCCACCTGTGCATCCGTGGCGGGGTTCCAGTCCGCATCGTAGATGAGAACGCGGTCGGCGCCGGTGAGGTTCACACCCAAACCCCCAACCTGCGCGCGCAGGCTTAGCGCGTCAGCGTGTGTGCTGGGCACTGTGCGCTGCGTACTGGCGCGGGACGCAGCAGCGTGTGTCGAGCCATTACGCTCAGCGCACACCCCGAGGTGCGGTGTCCCCCCCTGCGCCGCACCTTGGTGGTGAGCAGGAAGAGGGTCACCTCCGGGTTGGTGTTGAAGTCCTCCATCAGCCGCGCGCGCTGGGGCACCGGCGTGGAGCCGTCCATCCGGTGGAAGCGCCAGCCCTGGAGGGAGGGGCGCGTGGGAGGGGCGGCCTTGAGCGAAGAGGCGGCAGCAGAGCAGTCGCCTCGGCATGTGTGTGTGAGCGCACATACACGCACGCGCACCCACACGTGCACACGCGTACACACACCCTCGCATGCACACCCCCGCACGCCGCAGTATCGCACATCCCACGGCATGCAACGCACTCCCCCCCCCCCCGCCCCCGCGTTGCCCCGCCTTTTTGTCCGCCAGCTTCTCCACGATGTCCAGCATCTGCTGCGTCTGGCAGAAGAGCAGCGCCTTGTGGCCGCGCGCAATCCAATGGGACAGCACGCGGTCCACCACCTGCAGCTTGCCACTCCTGGGGGGGGGGTGTTGAGGAGGGGGGAGTGCGTTCTTGCAAGCGCGCGTCTGCTGGCAGTTTGAGCAGACAAGGTCTGTTGTGAGAGGCCGCAGCCCAGACAGGCCACGTGAGCATGTGAACCAGGGCTGGGGTGCAGACCCCAAGGCAAACAGTCCCTGGCCCCAGGTCAATTGGATCACCGGGTGTCCCCCACACCCACGGCCTGACAGGGGGTTGCGTGCGGCCGCGCTTCCCACCTGGATGGGTTTCCGTAGTCCTCCATGCCCTGGCCCTTGATGCGCTCCAGCAGGTCGGGGTGGTTGCAGACCTGGCAGGGAAAGGGGGGGGGGAGGGAGGGGGACGGCCTGAAAACGAGGCGCCGCCGCGCGCAGCAGCAAGGGGGGGGAGGGCAGGACCTGCCGCCCGTGCTTCAGCGCGGCAAGGTGCACGGCGCTCGTGCACCCATTGGCCCTCTCCTCCCCTCCCCCAGCGCCCGCGCGCGCACCTTGCGCAGGATGTCCAGGCCGGCCAGCGCGTTGCGCGACCCCGCCAGGATGTCCGCCACCTCGCCGCTGGCCAGGTAGGCGCGGTAAAGGTCGGTCTGCTCGCGCGTCAGCCCGCAAAACAGGACCTGGGGGGGTGGGGTTGGGGGGTTGGGGGGTTGGGGTTGGGGGGTTGGGGTTGGGCGCGTTGGGGTTGGGCGAGGTCGAGGGGCGCACGGCTGCAGGAGGCACAGGGTTTGGCTGCCCTCGCCGCCTGCGGGGGCGCGGCGCCGCGTTTCGTCGTCAGGCCCGTGGCTCCCCACCCCCCCGGCACCCCCTGCCCTGCGCGCCTGCTCCGTCTTTGGCGGCAGCACGCCCCCCAGCACGTCCTTCTTGAGGCGCCGCAGCAGGTAGGGGCTGACCAGGTCGCGCAGCACCACGGCGCAGCGGTAGGCGGCCTGGACCTGCGCCGCGGCCGGTTGAGGTGGTGGTGGTGAGGGGGTGTCGCAGGCGCAAGCGGCAGGCGCCCCGCAGGGGGCGGCCCGTGCTGGGGGAGGGGCTGTGCCCGCAGCGCGCGGGGAGCTGCGGCGCCGCAGCCAAGCCCCCTTGCGCTGCCACCAGGCGCGCGCGCCGCGCGCGCCTGCAGCTGGCTGGCGTTGACGTAGCCGCCGACGGTGATGGGGATGGCAAACTGCGCCGTGAAGACCGGCAGGGTCCCCAGCTTGCCAGGGAAAATGAAGTCGAAGAGCGACCACATCTCCTGCGGGCGCGGGGGGGTGGGGCGCGTTGCGCAGGGGTCAGGGTGTCGGCTCGGGTGCAGGGGCCTGAGGGCTGCAGGAAGACCCAGGGCAGGTCAACTCATGCAAGGCGGCTGCTGAGGAGTGCGAGGGGTTTTTGATGCCTTGGCTGTGTGGTTTGAAGCGACAACGCCGGCAGTTTTCAGCGTGGGCAGCGCGAAAAAAAACGTGCTGCTGCCTGGCCCCCCACCCACCTCGTCCAGCACAGCCACCCCCCAGCGCACGGGGAGCATGACCTCACGCGCCACCCTCAGGGTTTCGTAGGTCGTCAACACCAGCGCGCTGTCAGGGGACTGCGGTTTGGGTGTTTTTTTTGGGGGGGGGGGAAGAGGGGATAGCACTTAGTTGAGCGCGCATGGGCGGGCAGCAGGCGCCAGCCGTTTCTGCGTGCCAGGCCGCGCTGCGGCGGCGGCCCCGGCCCCTGCAGCCCCCCCTTGGCCCCCCCTTGGCCCCGCCCTCACCTGGAGTGCGCGGCGCAGCAGCTCTGCGCGGTCCGGCCGCACCGTCCCCGGCGGCCCCCGGCCGCTGTCGTGCAGCAGCACCACGCGCAGCGGGGGGTACCAGGCCCGCAGCTCCCGCAGCCACTGGCGCAGCACCGTGGCCGGGCAGACGATGAGCGAGGGGCGCCACAGGCCGCTGTTGTGGAGGCCCGCCAGGTAGGCAATCACCTTTTGGGGCGGGTTGGGTTTTGGGCGGTGGTGGACTGAAAACGTGCAGGAGGACCACCAAACGGGGCGGGGCGCAAGAGGCGTGCAGCAGCAGCAACGCCAGCCTCAAGACCCCCCTATTGCATCCCCAGACCATATGGCAAGGAAGCCAAAGGGACGGCGACCGTCCGGGCCGCTCGCAGCCCGCGCTTGCCTGTATGGTCTTGCCCAGGCCCATTTCGTCCCCCAGGATGCCGCCAGCCCTTTGGGTGTGGAGCTCCCACAGCCACTTGACCGCGGTCTTCTGGTAGTCAAACAGCCGCGCCCACAGCCAGCCGGGGACGCGGAAGCCGCCATCAAACACGGCATCGGCTTCCTCTGCCCCGTCCGCTGCCTCGGGTACTGCTGCCCCTGCCGCTGCCTCCGCTGCTGCTGCTGCCGCGTCTGCCTCGGCCGCTTCAGAGCCGTCACCGTCGCCGTGTGCACGCTGCGCTTGCCGCTCCTGCTGCTGCTGCCGCTCCTGCTGCTGCTGCCGCTCCCGCTGCTGCTGCTGTTGCTGCCGCCCCTGGTGCTGCTGTTGCTGCTGCCCCTGCCCGCCGCGGCCGCTCCGGCGCGACAGCTCCCAGCGCTCCAGCCGGGCCTGGAAGTGGCCCTCGTCGGCGTCGTCAAACTCTGCGCCCTCCGACTCGCCACCGTCGCCGTCCACGTCCGAGGCGGAGGCGGAGCCCGCCTCGGCCGCCTCGCCGCCGCTGCCAGCATCGCCGTCGGGAGCCCAATCGTCCTCATCCTCGGCTCCGCTGCCGCCGCCGCCACTGCCGCTGTCGCTGCCGCTCTCGTCGCTGTCGCCGCCGCTGCCGCTTGCGGCGCGAGCCTGCCGCCGCCGCCGCTTTCCACTCCCAGGGCCGGCGGCCGCGCCAGTGGCCTTTACGGAGCGGGCGATCCCGCGGGCGGTCGCGGCGGCTGCGCCCTTGCGCTTCTGGCGCGGCAGCGTGCTGCGGCGCTTGGGGCGCGCGCCGGCCGACCGTCCGCCAGCTGGGATGGACTGCGCCAGCCGCGACGAACCCGCCGCCTGCTGCCAGAAAAGCGGCGACACGTGCCGCACCGCGCGCTCCTGCCTCGGAACCTCGTCCGGCGCCATGAGCACGGTCTTGGGCCGCGCGGCGCGCAGCGCAGCGGCGTCCCGCGCCGCCTTGGCCATCAGCCGCGCGACCGCGCCGCCGCCCTCGTCGCCGCTGCCGCCCTCCCTGTCCCCGCCGCCCGTCAGCGCCGCAAACTCGCGGTCCACCGCGCCTGGGTGCGGCGCCGGCGGGCGAGGCGGCAGGCCGCCCCCGCCGCCGCCGCTGCCCGGCCTGGGGCCGCTCGCCGCTGCGCACGGCAGGGCGGCAGCCGGTGCGGAGCGCACCCGCTTCTCAAAGCCCTCGAGTCGGTCAAAGGGCGTGAGCACGCCCAGCCGGATGAGGCGGTCGCGCTCCGTTTCGACCAACTCGCCAGGCGCAGCGCCCGCCCCACTGCTGCTGGGGCGCGGCCCGTCGGCGGCGGCGCGCTCTGCGCCGCCCCCCTCCAGGCCGCGCTTCCTGCCCGACCGCTGCTGCCGGCTTTGCTGCTGCGCGCTGCGGCTGCTCTCCTCAAGCTGCGCGCTTGCAAGGCTGGGCGGCTCAAGGCCTGCGGCGCGCAGCTGCGCCTCGAGCGCGGCGCGGCGAGCCTCCAGATCCGCAGCGCGCGCCTGCATCACCGCCACCTCCAGCGGGCCCCCAGCGCCCGCGCTCGCCTCGGCGCCGTCCCGCTGCCCGTGCCGCGCGCCGCCCTCGTCATCGGGCTGCGCCTCGCGGCGAGCCGCGGCGGCCGCGCGGACGGTCCAGATCTCCAGATCGAGGGCGCGCAGCTGCGCCAGCAGAGCGGCGCCGGGCTGCGGCGCGCTCGCCCCTGCCTGCCCGCCGCCGTCCGCGTCTGCAGCGCTGGTGGGCTGCGCGCCTGCGGGAAGCAAAGCGAGCGGGACGCGGTCGTCAAGGCTGCCCCTGGCAGATGGGGTGGCTGCAAAGCTCGGCGCAGCGCGGCGCAGCACGCGCGGCGCGGCGCGGGCGCGGCGCAGCATGCGCACCTGCTGCACCGTCTGCGGCGCCGCCACCGTCGCGTGTCACGCCCCCGGCCAGCGCCTGGGGTTTGAGAAGCGTCCGAACTCGAATGTAAGGCGCTGCGGGGGCCGCGGGGTGTCGCGGAGCAGCGTAACGCGGGCGGGCCGCGCTTCCGCGCCCACCTGTTCCAGAACGGCCTGCTCCAGGTGCTCCGCAGACACCTGAGCGACGTCCAGATCACCCAGTATGTCGTCCTGACCCTCCTCCATCGGCGCGGTGGGCGGGCCACTGATCTCCAGCCTCAATTGGGCGGTCCCATCAAGTCTGTGGGCCAAGGGAGTGGCTTGTAGGCTGGCGCACAGGCCTTGCAGACTGTTTTCAACAGGCAGCAATGCTGCGCGGGGGGTTTGGAGCCCCACCGCGGGCGCGGCGAGGGTGACGCATCGGTGCCGGCAGGCGTGCGCAAGGGCAGTGTCCATCGCAGCGGCGGCGGCTGCCTTTCCCCTTGCAACCGTCCAGGTCTCATCCGCTGGCGGAGCAGCTCCCCCCCAAACTGTCGCCTGGCGTTACACGCTGGAAAGGCCGTCGGGGGATCGCGGGGGGAGGGGGGAGGCGGCGTGCGGGCAGTCCAGGACAGTCCATCAACGCGCACGTCACGGCCCGGGCTGTTGCGTCGCATCACACGGTGGGTGCATTCCCCGACCCATTCCCCGACCGGGGGGGATAGCCGTGCCTTACTGGATTTCCAGGGTCAGCGGGTGGGGGCGGTGGGGGCGCCCTGGAACAGGCGGACCGCTCCAGGCGGCTGGGCACCGAGCGTGCTGCCGTCGCGGGAGGGCTGCGCGTTGCCCAGGGGCCCGTCGAGGAGCCGCAGACGGCGCCGGGACGGGTGCCAACGTGGGACGCCTGCGACAAACTGACGGGGAGCGGTTGGCGGCGGCTGCGCATTGCGGAGTGCGCCGGCTTGCTTGGGAGCAGGCAGCTGCGTGCCCAGTGCGCCGCCTTAAGTCAACCGCAGGCGGGCACGTGATTTGATACCAAGCACTGCGCATGAAAGGCTGGGGGCAGGGTGCGACCAGGTAAAACGAAGAGTGGGCACCGAGGTTTGGGCGTGATGCATCACTTATGGGGTGGGCGGATGAAAAATCAGAAAGGGCACTGCACGCAGAGTGTGCAGCGCGCAGCGCCCACTGGCAGGGGCAGGTTGGCAGTGCGGGGCCACCGCGCACTGCCGCCTCTGCGGAGTCGCGGGAACGCGGGGATGAATTTTCAGGGTGGAGGAGGCGCGCTCTCGCCATGGCTTGCAGCAGGGGCGGTGCCGCGCGCTCGGCGGCGCGGCCGCCGTGGCAAAAGCGACCGCGCGCTCACGCCCCCCAAAACGTTGAATGCCGTTTGCGGGCTGGCGCGCGGGCCTGATGCCGGCGCATGCATGAAATGCGGCGCTGCTTGGCTGGGGAGCCTGGGCAATGCCTACAATGGGGCGCCTGGGTACTGTGGCTGTGGGCCTGCCGCGCTGAGCATGCTGAACACGCCATAGTCGCCTGTCGCACCGCCGTTGAGGGCAGCGGCGGCGGCCAGCTGCTGCGCCATGTACCAGCGCTTTTGGCGGCCGCCGCGGCAGCCGCGGCGTGTCTTCTTCGGCGTGGAGCAGTTTGAGTCGCTGCCCGTTGCCTCACCGAACCCCGGCGATTCGCTTGCCTCCTGTTTGATCAACGACCGCGCGCTGCCGCCGCCGCCGCCGCTGCTGACGCCGGCGCGTGCGCCCGGCGGCAGCGCCGTGCGAATGCTGCCCGGCGGGAACGCCGGGCCACCGAGGCCCGGCGGTGGGCCGAGTTGGCAGGCGGGCACGAACGAGGCGCTCAGCTGGAGCGGAGCAGGGTCGACTGCGTACGGCTGACGCGCCGCAGCCGCTGCGGCAACGGCCGCCGCCGCAGCCGCCGCAGCAGCAGCGGCCGCAGCAGCGGCCGGCTGTGTGGGCACAAAGCCTGCGCCCGGCCGAACGTGGCCAGCAGAGGCGTCAGCGCTGCCGTGGGGGCCGCCCAGCATGCCAAGCGCCCCGGCCTGGAACGCATACAGCCCTGCGCTTTCAGCCACGCCCTGCAGCGGCGCCTCAAAAAGCAGCGAGGCAGGAAGCATTGGTTGGGGCTGCACGGGGGGCGCCTGCAGCTGAGATGCGACCAGCAAGCTCAGGTCCAGGTCTGCCAGCTCCCACGATGCCTGCGTCATGCTGGCGCCGCCAAGGCTGCCGCCGAGTGCCGCTGATGGTGCCGCCGCGGCCGCGGAGGCGGCGGAGGCCGTGGGTGCAGCCAAATCGATTGCTGCGGCGCTGAAGCCGAGGAGGCTCGAGCGCAGCGCGTCAGATGGTGGCAGGGCGGCGGCGCACGCGGCCACCTGCTGCTGTACGGCCCCTGTCGCTGACGCAGACACGACCGGGCCGGCAGCGGCAATCGCAGCGCTGCTGCTGCCTCGAGGCGTGTCGCCGGGCATGGCATCGTCCTCTGAGCTGCGGCTCTCGCTGTCCTGCAGCAGGGCCCCTGCCGCCGCCAGCGCCGTGCCGCGCTCAATCAGCTGCTGGTCGAGGGGGCTCACAACACCTGTTTTTTGTTTGCAGCGGAGAGATGCGATCAGTGGTATTGCGCAGTGGGCCCACTGAGAAATGTGCACATTTTATGTCGCTGCCGCTGCCGCCGCCCCCACCTTGAGCCCTTTGCAGCGGGAGGTGTCAGTGTGGGTGGGGTTTGCAAGGCAGGCGTCCATGCCTTCACAGAGCTGGTGCCTTCCCAACGCAGACCCACTCACTTTTGGAGTTGGCATCCGCCCCCAGCATCCCCGCAGGAGCCGCCCTGCGGGGTGATCCCTTTGCCCGCTGCTCGCGGCGGTGCGGTGACTCGCACAGCTCCACAGAGGGCGCGCGGTGCGGGGCAGCGGCAGTCAACGCAGCCGCCGCCGCCACCGCCACCGCCGCCGTGGCAGCGCAAGCGACGGGGGCCGCGAGCGGCGGGGCGATGCCGTCATGCGGGGCGCAGCCCTGCCCTACGGCCGCTTCGCGCTCGGACAGGCTGGAGAACTGGCTCATCAGCCGCACGACGTCGTCCAGGCTGCTGGCCGCCGCGGCCTGCGCCGTGAGCCCGGCGAGGGCGCTCCCTGGGGGCAGTGGCGGCAAGGCGGGGCCAGGCGGGGGTTGCAGCACGGCACCCTCTGCAGCCTATCGTGACGCAGCGAACATAAACGACTATTTAAATCAATTCGCGGCGCTTTGCGTGCCCCGGCTCTCGGCAACGCTCCAGTGGTTGCAGGGGGTTTGAGGCCCGCGGTGGCCCGTGCAGCCACAAGCCGGCGCCGATCTCCCTCACCTTGGTAAGACATAATTGAGATGTTATTAAACAGTGTATGGCCCAACCCTGGCCATCTGGGTTCGCCCGCGCAAGCGCGCAGGAGTTCCGCGCGCGGCGTGTGGGCACGGGGCCGCGCGGATGAAATGCACGCAAGTACCGGTAATGGAGACCAAATAAAAGTAATACAGGGCGCAGCCGTGCCGGCAGGTGCTGGGTGACCATTCAGTTCAATCACTTCGCAGCAGGCCGCGGCGGGCGGCGGCCAGTCCCAGACTCCCAGTCGGTGATTGGAAAGGGCGAAGGGAGCCGTTACAGTTGCCCCCGTCATGTTTGCAGTCAGGTTCAAGGTTGAGCATGCCTTGGGGTGCATCAGCCAGAAAACAACGTGCGGACTTGGGTCGGCGTGGCCGCCGCTGCGGGTGCGCAGCGTGCTGCCGCCCCTGCGCAGGTGGGCTAAAGCCTTTTAACACAAAGCAAGCAGTCATCAATGCTGGCAATTGCGAGTGGGAGGGGCCGCATGTCCTTGCGGTGTCTCCTGGACGCGCAAGAACACACGCCCATGCGCGCAAACAACTTGAAGGAAACGGTCAGCACAACACAATGGCGCTGTGCCGTGTGCGCGCTCTTGCCGCGACACAGCCTCATCAGGCGGATGGGCAGCACAAGCGGTGCGGTGCGGCCCGTATGCCGCTTCCAGGGCTTCACCGCAATGAAAGGACACAAATGCGAATGACGACGGGGTACCCCGTAACTGCAGGACGCGCGCCGGTGGCAGTGTTTGTGGGACGAAAGACGTGCGCGTGTCAGAGGGGGCGCGCCGGCAAGTTCTATGGCAACCCCTGGGGGTGGGGGGTCTCGCTGTCAAGCGCGGGGCACCTCCGCCTCGCTGTCGGCACCGGCTGCTGGCGAATGCTGCACATGTGCTGGTGCAGCAGCTGCATCACCCTACTCCTGCTGGGGTCGCTGCTGCTGCTGCTGCTGCTGCTGCTGCTGCTGCTGCTGCTGCGACGGCTGGGGCATGGGCTGCAGCTGCAGGCCAGGTTGCGGCTGCTGCGGCGGCGACGACTGCGGCTGTGGCACCTCGTCCTGCTGCTGCGGCGGCGTAGGGCTGACAGCAGCGCGCGGCACGCGCGACGCCGTGCGTCGCTGCTCACCGCCCAAACGCAGCGGCCTGCCGCCAACAATGGTCAGTCCTGCCGATGCAAGCAGCGCGTGCAGGGCAGCCCCCCGTGCCGCCACTCGCGCACCGCCGCCCCCTGACTGCCCGCGCACGCGCATGGCGCGCCCACGCGCGCCAGTGTGCGGTGGCGCAGGCTCTGGCAGAGGTGGCAGCTGCAACACATCAGCGCCTTGGCCCCTGCCCAGCGGCAGCCACACGACAGAGCGGCAGATTGGGCAGACCGAGTCCAGGTGCAGCCTGCGCGTTTGGGGTTGGAGGCCAGAGGGAAAGGAAGAGTTGTGAGCAACAGTGGGCCTCCACGGCGCTGAAAGCGGGGCGTCGTTCAACGGCACTCCCTGCGCTGTTCAACCGCCACGGGGCCAGGGGCGCGCGCGCTCGGTGCGCCGCGCGCTCGGTGCTGCCAGGTTGCGCACTCACCACCCATCGATGCAGTCGCGGTGGTAGAGGTGCTTGCACGGCAGCTGGCGAATGATGTCATCGCCAACATACGGTTCATAGCAGATAGCGCAGCAGTCGGTGTCGTCGTCGCTGCCGACGACCGACATATCCGACCCGCAAGGGGCTTTGGCCGCGACGGGCGGCGGCGGCGGCCGCGCCGGCGGCAGCTCCAACTCGCCGCCGCTGCTGCTGCCGCTGCTGCCGCCGCTGCTGATACTGCTGCCGCGCACAAAGCTTGCGTACGGCCGCACGGGCAGGGCCGCAATCACCTCCTCTGGCGTCGCGCGCTTGGCCGCCGGCAGGCCGTTGGCGCCCGCGGCGGCGGTCTGCGCCTGCAGGAAGGACGCCTCCAGCCGCTGGGCCAGGCGGCACAGGCGCCAGCAGTGGCAGCTCAGCAGCAGCAGCATGATGCTGAGCAGCAACACAAACGAGACCAAATAGACGTGGGCAGGAAGCTGCACAGGCAGCCGGTGCTCAGGGGCCATTCCGCCCACGGCTTGCTGCTCCTGCTTCTGCGGCGGCGGCGCCTGCGGCTGGTGCTGCTGCTGCTGCTGCTCTGCCGCTGCTGGCGCCGCCGCGACGGCCGCCGCGCCGGGGGGCGCAACGTCCGGAGTCGGATTGGGCGCCAGCAGGCGCCGCGGCGCGTGCACCGCCAGCAATGCGGAAAGGTCGTCAAAGTCGCCGCCGACAGCGGCGCCATCGGATGCGGCCGGTACGCTGCGCCACACGGCTTCTGCGGGGCGTGCGCCCGCTGCGATCGCTGCCGCCGCCAGCAGCAGCAGCGCCCGCAGCGGCCACGGCGCGCGTGGTGCGCCCATTCTGTCGTCGGGCGGGGCGGGCACGATCAGGGCGCGCCGCCGAGCAAAGCGCTTTCTGAAAATACCGCTACCAGGACGGGATCAGGCGCACAACATGCGCAGGCCGGCAGGCCGGCAGCTCGGCAGGCCGCGCGTGACAGTGTGCAAAGCATCGCGGCGCACCTGGCGCGCCTCCTGCTGCGACTGCGACCTGCTGACGAAGCGCACCCACGCAACCCGAGTCGCGGGCGAGGCGGCTGAGGCGCGGCAGACTCGTGGCGGGGACGAGGTCACGGGATCAGGGCTTCCAACGGCAAGCTCGCGGAGAAACGCCCCCAAATCGAGTCGGGACGCCAAATGCGAATCGGTTGAGCTAGGCCAACCGGCAGGCTAAGCGGCTAAGCGACCGGCAGGCAGCTGCCCGGCGTTGACCGTGGCCCACGGCGCCGCAGGGCTTGACCCAGGCACGCAGGCGCGCTGCCGGCAGCCCCGATCCAGGGTGTGGTTTCTATTGCGGCCGCCCAGTGGGTTGTACTTCCGGAAGTAGCTGGAAAGGGCCAAACTGGCGGCAGCCAGCATTCCCCCCCGGCCCCGCCTGCAAAGGTCCCGCCTGCGGCAGCCCAAGCAGCCGCCTCAGCCAGAACTTTACATGCGCGGGTGCCGCAGGCACGGTTGCGTTGTGCTGTGGGGCTAAACGTACAGGCGCCGCTCGCAATGCCGAGTGCGCTGTTGACCGGTGCTCTGGCTGGCCTGACAAAAAGGGGACAAGGCGTGAGTGCACGAATCTGTGTAGCACCACGGTCGCGCCAAAAATAGTGGCAATCAGTGCATCCTGCTTCTGCATTTTTGGGTGAGGGCGTGGATGACAAGGGGGGGGGATTCTTCGCAATCGCGGCAGGGCGGGTCAGGGGGCAGCGGCCGCCGCCGGCGCAGCGGCCTCGGTGGCGCCGCACGTCCGCTCCGCGCGCTCCGCCCAGCGCATGCGCTGCAGCGTGGCGCGCGGCGTGTCGACCACGCCCCTGCCGCGCGCGAGCATCGCCTCCCACGCGCCGCCGCCGGCCGCCGGCGCCCAGCCCAGCGCCGGCAGCGCCCAGGTCAGCTGCAGCAGCTGCTGCGGCGGCAGCTGGTCCGCGGCCGCGGCCAGCCGCGCCCACGCGGTGTCGAGCCACGGCCGCTGCGGCCGGTAGCCCAGCGTCGCCAGCGACCACAGCATGTTGGTGAGGTCCACGACGTCCATCTCGGGCAGCCACGGCGCTGCCGCCGCAGCAAAGGTCGCGAGCCACGCCTCCGAGGGCCGGTGCTCCAGGCGCGCGAGGCTGGTCGCGAGGATCGACAGCTGGGGCCCGCAAAAGCCGCTGATGCGCGCGTGGGTGGCTGCCAGCGCGCGTGCGACCCATGCGCGCGGCGGCGCCCAGCCCTGCACGTTGCCGATCGACCACAGCACGCGGCACGTGGCCGTGGGGTTCATCTGCCGCGCGCGGCTGAAGCAGTGGCGCAGGCACATGGCCAAAAAGGCGGCGTCCGGCTCGGCCTTGAGGCGGTTGAGCGCCCACAGGGCGCGCGCCACCTCGTTGGGCTGCCACACGTCCTGCGAGAACAGGTCCTCGTCGGCGCGCAGCTGCGCCTTGATCAGGGACATCGCCTCGGACAGCCACTCCTGGGGGGCAACGAGGCGCCGGGGTGGGGGGGGGAGTTTGGGGGCTGCTGGGGGGGGGAGGCATAAGGACCAGAAGAGGCAGGCTGGAGCACAGGCAGGCGCTTCAGCGGCGGACCAGCCGCCCGCAACGAAAAAGACCCTGCAGTCAAACCTAGGCCCCGCCCCCCGCCGCACCTTGTCTACGTGGCTGTTGAGCGTGGCCAGCCCCCAGAGCATGCGGGACAGCTCGTGCGGCGAGAAGTCCGGGAGGCGCGCGTAGGTGTGCTCGCAGTAGGCGTCCACCCACGGCTCAGGCGGCCGCTGCTTGATGCGCGCCAGCGCCCCCACCAGGCCGGACAGCTCGTGCGGCGCCAGCGCCGGCAGCACGCGCGCCGCCTGGCGGAGTACCTGCTCGATCCACAGCCGCTCGGGGCGCAGGCGCAGGCGGCCAAAGGCCCACATGATGACGGACAGGTCCATCGGGTTGGCGCGGGGCATGGCGCGGTACGACGCCACCTGGAAGCCAGCCACCCACGCGGGCGGCGGCCGGAAGCGCAGGCGGGCCAGCGCCCACGCCCAGTGGGCGAGGTCGATGGGCGCGGCCTCCGCAAACAGCGCCTGCGAGCGCACCAGCCACGCATGCATGAAGCGGCGGGCAGGGCGGTCGCCAAGCGACACGCGCATGCGCAGCATCACGGCCAGGTCCTGGGGGCCGCAGGCAGGCAGGCTGCGCTCCGCGGCCTGCAGCAGCTGTGGCAGCAGCCGCTGCGCGACGCCGCCGCCCCAGCCGTGTGCTGCAGCCGCCGCCGCCTCGATGGCGCTGCGTTCGCCCTCGCCGTCGCTGCCGCCGTCGTAGCTTTCCTCCACCGACGTCGGCGCGGTGGACAGCAGCAGCGGGTGCTGCCCCTGCGCGGGCGCCTGCGCCTGCGCCGGTGCCTGCTGCGGCTGGCGGGCGTCGAGGGGCCGCTCGTCGAGCGCCGCCAGCGTGTGCAGCAGCGCGCTGATCTCCTCCGCACTGAGCCCGCCCGTCTCACGCACGGCGGCGCGGAACGCCGACGCGGGCGAGGCGGCGTCGACGGCGGCCGCGGCCTCGTCGAGCGCGCGCGTCTGCTGCTGCAGCAGCGCCCCGCAGCGCGCCAGCAGGTCCCGCAGCGCGGGGTCCCCGCCGCGCCGGCCCAGCCGCACCAGCGACCACGCGCAGTTGACGAGGCCCTGCGCCGGCAGCTCCCCCGCTGTGCCCCGCACGCGCGCGACGAGCGCCGCGAGCCAGCCGGACTGGCCGGCCAGGCCAAGCTGCGCCGAGGCCCACAGGCAGTTGGACAGGCCCTGCGGCGTCATGGCCGGCAGCACCGCCTCGCCGCGCGCCAGCAGCGGCTCCATGTCGTGCGTGGCTGGCACGTACTCGAGCACGGCGAGCGCCCACAGCGCGTTGGACAGCGCCTGCGCCGTCATGTCGCCGGCCGCGCGCGCCGCCGCGGCCGCCAGCGTCGCCATGCAGCGCTCGCTCGGCGCGACGCCGAGGGCGGCGAGCGCCCACAGCGTGTTGGACAGCGCCTGCGGCCCCATCCGCGGCGCCACCACGCGAGCGCGCTCCAGGAACTGCGCGCACCAGGCGTAGTCGGGGCGGTGGCCCATCGTGGCAAGGCACCAGGCCGTCGTCGACAGCGCCTGCGCGTCAAACAGCGGCATCGCCATCGCGGCAGCGAGCAGCAGCGGCCGCAGCGCGCGCCGCGCCGCCGCCTCTGCGGGCGCGCCCCAGGACGCGAGCGCGTAGAGAATCATCTGCACGTCCTGGGGCACAAACTGCGGAGGGGAGTGGCGCCACTGGCCGCCGAGCGCCGCCGCCGCGTCGCCCTGCCGCTCTTGCTCCTCTTGCAGCGCCTGGTCCTGCTGCTGGGCCTGCTCCAAGCGCTGCTGCCGCCGCTGGGTGCTGCGCGCTGCGCGGCCGCCATCCGGCACGCCGTCCCCCGTTGCGGTCCGGCGGCGGCGCTCGAGCTCCACCTCGGCGCGCCGCTGCATCGCGTCCGCCAGCCGCTGGCGCTGGCGCCGCTGCTCAACAGCGGCCGCGGCGCTGTGCGCGGCGTCTGCCTGCGCGCCCACGGCGTCGACAAACGCGTCGAGCCAGGCGGCGTCCGGCGTTATGCCCAGCGCCGCGAGGCCCCAGGTGATGCGGGCGTGGTCACCCGGCTTGCAGCGCGGCAGCTCCCGCTGCGCGTGCGCCAGGAACGCCTCGGCCCACGCGGCGTCGGGCTGGCAGCCGAGCGCGCCGAGCGCCCACGCCGCCATCGCAAGCTGCGGCGCACAGGCGGTGCGGTGGTGCCACGCGGCGAGCGCGCGCCGCAGCCACGCCTCCGGCGGCCGCCAGTCGCCCGCGGGCGCGGCCGCGGCGCCTTGGCTGCCGCCGGCCAGCGTCGCCGCCGCCCACAGCATGTTGGCCACCTGCCGCGTCCACATGCCGCCCATGTGGCGGTCTGCGAGGCCCAGCAGTGTGTCCGCAAACGCCGCGAGCGCCGCCGCCTCGGCGGCCGCGGCCGCCTCCAAGCCGGCGCGGTCCGCGGCCGCGGGCTCGGCCCCGCGGCCTGCCGCACGGTCGCGCTGGCGCCGCTGCTCCAGCTGCGCCACGTGCGTCAGCGCCGCGGCGATGTGGATGGGGCCCAGGCTGCCGTTGTGCTCGAGCACCACCGCCTGCACCCCACGCCAGGTGGTGCAGCGCTTGATCGCCGCCATGGCGCGCGTCGACTCGGCGTGCACACCGCCTGGCTCTGCCCTGGCGCCGCTCCAGTCAAACTGCCGCTGCAGCATCTGCCGATCGGCGTCGGCTCCGCCTGGCGGCGGCGGCTGCTGCTGCGCCTGCTGCTGCTGCTGTGCCTGCTGCTGCTTGGGCGGCCGCAGTACGCCGCCCTCGGGCAGCAGCGCCGGCGGTGCGTCGGGCGTCATCAGGCTCTGCTCCAGCATCTGCAGCCGGTGGCGCCGGAACTGGCGCGCCAGCCGGCGCCGGGCCTGTGGCGATGGGGAGGGCGGGCGGCAGAGCGGGCGCGTCGAGGGCAGAGCGGTGCGCAAGCGGCGAGCGCATGCGTGCGCCAGCCGCGTTGAGCGTCCGCGACTCTGCGCGCACGCAAACCGTCTCATGCAGGAGTGCGCTGGCCCGGTTTCAACGCCCTGCTCCCGCCTCGCACCTCTGCCATCGCCTCCTGCGCCTCATCCCTGCGCGAACCGTTCGGGAGGGGGCGGCGGCGGCGGCGGCGGCGGCGCGGCGGCAGCGGCGGCGGCGTCAGTGCTGCCAGGGGCGCACATTCGCAGCTGGCCCCGCAGCCACCGATGCCAGCGTGACCCCCCATCGCCGCGGGGCCGCAGCACACCGGCAGGGCGGGCCTGCCACGACCAGTGGCTGGAACGCCACCCACCCCTGGAACGCCACGCCTGCGCGGTGTGCCCCGCGCACCTTATCGTATGTACTTGCGCCACACACAGCACGCGTTGATGCCGCAGCCGCCGGCGGGAGAGGCCCGCTGTGGCGACGCGGCAGGGGCGCGGAGCAGTCTGCATTGGGCTGGCATCCACGCCAGCCGCGCCGCGGCGTGAGCTCAGCGCCATCATTTCATCGGGGGCGGGGTGTCCCGCGCGTGCGGGCGGGGGGAGGAAGGGCCGCTGCAGCGTTTGGCAAGCCAGCCAACGCGTCTGTAAAGCGCGTCTGTTCGCCAGGGGAATTCCAATTTCAGTTTCGATATGCGTTCGTTTGTGCGCGGCCGATGTATTGATTGGGGACAGGGCGCCGGCCCCTCCGCCTTTCTTCTGGCTTTGACCGCGGGTCGCCCGAAGACCCGCGGCACAGGCCCCATGCGCACGACGGCCGGGCTTGATCGAGCTCAAAATCTCGTATCCGCCGCCCAGGGGGCTCTGCAGGCCTTCCCCGCGCGGCAGGCTGCCGCTCGGGCCGCGGCCCCGCTGGCCCCACACGCGCGCCCCCCTTCCAACCGTGGGCCAGAAGGCGTGGGATTTCGGATCAGCACGCGGCGCTGCCCCGGGCAGGCCACGCCACGGGCAGCGCGCGGCGCGCCGGGCAGCACGCCCCGCCGCACGGGTGCCGCAGCGGCCGCCAGCGGCGCGGACGTCGCCCACGCTCCGGACGCAGACGCAGGTGCCATGGTGCGCCGCGAGATGCTGATCGCGCGGTGAGAGCGGCGGGAGAGGGTTCCAGGACGCGGGCGCCGCGCCAGTCAACGTTTGACTGGCTCGCCTGGCACGCATGACGCGGCACGAGCGGCCGCCACCCCCGGCAGGCTGTGGTACTTCTGCTACTCTGGTTCACAGGTGTTTTTCTTCCCCTACATCAGCCTGTTCCTGCAGCAGCTGGGATGGGACCCCATGCGCGTTGGGTGAGTGGCGGGCAGGATCTTTGCAAGCAAGCGTGCAGGCTCACTTGACTGATTGCGCATTCCAAACCTGCCCTCCGCACAGCAGCGGTGCGTGGTGCACGCCAAACGCTCACCGCACAGCAACACTGGCCCCGAGCCAACCACCAACACCCCTCCCGCCCTGCCGCCGCCACCGACCGCCGGCAGCCTGGTTCAGGGCCTGCGCCCATGGGTGTCCGCCCCCTGCTCGCTGCTGCTCTGCAGCCTTGCAGACCGCTTCCGCATCCACCGTGCGGTGCTGCTCTCGTGCTTCCTGCTCTCAGTCGCGCTGCGCGGCTCGCTGTCGCTTCTCAGCGGCGGCGGCGGCGGCGGCGTGGCGGCCGTCGCGGGGCTGCTGCTGCTGGCAGAGGCAGTCGGCTCGCCGGTTGGCGTCATTGCAGATGCGACGGTCGTGGCGCAGTGCACAGACCCGAGTGACTACGGCAAGCAGCGGTGAGTGGGGATTGGACACCCGGCGGCATGGGTGGGGTGGCAGCACAGGAGGGGCCGGCCGTGCAGGCACACGGCCATTGACCATCCGGGTGCGCAGCCAATCAACCATTTGATCACACGGCCCTGCTGACGCCTGCGTGCACTCGCCCCGCGCGCCGCATCCTCTCTCGGCCGCCGCAGTGTGTGGGCCTCCATAGGCTGGGGCGGCCTCTCCACAGTCGCCGGGGCTCTCATCAGCCACACCTCCGTGCGGGCCGGCATGCTGGCGTACGTCGTGCTGTCGGCTCCCAACATTTTCTTCGCTTGGCTCATGTCGCCGCCGAGGCAGGCAAGCGCCGCCGCCAGTGCCAGCGCAGTGCCGCTCGACGGCGGCAGCGGGGAGGGCACCGCGGCCTCG
Source organism: Raphidocelis subcapitata (assembly GCA_003203535.1). Taxonomy (NCBI): domain Eukaryota; kingdom Viridiplantae; phylum Chlorophyta; class Chlorophyceae; order Sphaeropleales; family Selenastraceae; genus Raphidocelis; species Raphidocelis subcapitata. The sequence goes on from BDRX01000006.1 coordinate 20,173, forward strand.
GCGCAGCGGGGCGGGGAGTCGGCGCCGGGGCCAGCCGCAGCGGTGCCAGTGGCGGCGTCGGCGGTGGCGGCAGCGTCAAAGGGCAGCGCACCGCCGCCTGCAGGGCGGCCTGCTGCTGCACAGCCCGACTTATCCGCGCCTCTGCCTGCGCCGGCGCCGCGCCTGGCGCTCCCGGCCCTCCTGCACCTGGGCCGCCGCGGCCCAGCAGCCGACGACGACCTGCGCACGCGCCTGCTCGCGGCTTCCGCTCGTTCGCCCTCGCCATGCCCGCCGTCGCCAGCGCCGTCCTCACCGAGCCCGCGGCGCGGTGCCGGCCTTGCCGCCCACTGCACCGCCCTGCCCGAGCCGCTGCTGTGTGAACACGGCGCCAGCGATGGCGGTGCCGGGGGCGCCGATCCCGCCGCCAACAGCGACAGCTGCTGCAGCTCCCCGCGCTCCACCGCGGCGCTGCTCGATCCCCTCGACCGCCTGCGCCCGCTGTCGCCGTCCCTCTTGGCGCTGAGGGGGGTCGGGGAGCGGGCCGCGGGGGCCGAGGAGAGGGCCCCGTCAGCCAAGGCCGGCGACCCCGCGGCGGCAGACGAGGCCATTCACGAGGCAGCCCATGCCGTGGCCGGCGGCGCGGCGGCAGACGGCGATGCTTTGGTGCAGGTCAGCCTGCAGCCGGTTCGGGGCGAGTCCCAAAAAGCGCTGCTGGGCGCAGGCGCGGCGATGTCCGACGCGGTGGCGGCAGCCAAGCCCGCCGCTGCGGAGCCACAGGCCCCGGCACCGCAGGACGGCGGCGCCGGCCTTCTCGCACTGCTCTCCTCGGCGCGGGTGGTCACCTTTTTGCTGCGCGGGCTGGTGATTGGCTTTGGCCTGGGCGCGCAGGGCTCATTTGCGTCCCTGCTGGTGCTGGACCTTGGAGGTTCAGAGGTCCTCATCGGCCTGATGCTCCTGGTGCGTGGTGGTTGGTTTCTTGGTGGTCTGCGAAAAGGCCTCAAGGATGGTTGGGTGGGGGTTGCTGCAGCGCCGCGTCAGGGTTTAAACCCTAAACCCTAAACCCTTGAACCCCAAACCCCACCCCCCCGAACCCCAACCCCCAAATAATCCCAGTTCTCCATCCTCACCGAGGCGCCCGCCTTTCAGTTCCAGTCCGCTCTGCTGTCGCGGGTCCCCGTGGCGGTGGTGATGGACGCGTCAATGGTGCTCCTCGCACTCCGCCTTGGCGGCTATGCGCTGCTGCCGCACGCACCCAGCGCTTGGGCTGTGCTGCCCATCGAGCTGCTGCACGGTGCGCGGGGCAGGGCTGCCGCAAACTGAAGCTGTGCCTGGCTTTGGCTGCCACCGCGCACGCTTGCACCGCCGTCGCTTGGCCAGCTCCATCCCCAGCCTCCGCTCCCTGACAATAGTGACACACTGGCCCCCCTCTACTCCCCCTGGTGGTGTTTCCCGGCGCCGCCAGGCGTGACCTTTGCGACCAGCTGGGGCGCCGGCATAGTGACCTGCAAACGCCTCGCGCCACCACACCTGAACGCGACGATGCAGGTTCGTGGCGCATGGGCATGCACTGCCTGCGCTGTGCCATGTGCTGTGCCCGTGGCGCCACGCGCACTGCAGGCCCCCCAACCAACGCATGCCTCCCACCAACGCCCTTGTTCCCCACCAGTCCGTGTTCTCTGCGCTGTACGGCGGCGTCGGCTCGGGCCTGGGCGCAATCATCGGTGGCGTGCTGATGGCGCGGCACGGCGCGCCCGCCATGTTTGGCATGTGCGCAGGCATTGTCCTTGGCGGCTGGGCGGCCGCGTGCGCCGCGGACGCCGCGGTGGCCGCTCTGAGGCGCAGGGGCGGTGCTGGCGCTACAACGGACCCGCTGCAATCGCCGGGGTCGGGCAAATGAGGGTTTTGCAGGGCCGATTTCGGAGGCCGCCGACGCTTCCGCCTCCGAGGGCTTGCAGCGCCGTGCGACTCGTTCCCACCTTGGCCTTGCTTTTTTGGCAAAACGAGCAAACACACGCAGTGTTTCTGATTCTACCCTTTTTCTGCGCGGTGACTCTGCCTGCTGCCCCTTTCTGAGCTTCTTCTCCTCCTGCTTGACATCCCCTGCGCGCCACCAGCACAAACCCAACCCCGCGACCAGCTCCCAACCACCCTGGCACGGCCTGATGTAATGCACAAAGGTCTTTTACAGAGAGCGGGGCTCGGGCACGGGAGCTGGTGCGGGGCCGTGAGCTGACAGAGAGAGACCGCCCAAAAACAGACAGAAACCAGCCAGCAAGTGAATGACCTGGAAGCAAAAGGGGAGGGGTCAAAGGCACCACTTCACACCAGGTCGGGCTGGTTGATGGCTGTCTTGAGCCGGTTCCACCGCCTGGGGGTTTTGTTTGAGAGGAGCGGGATCAGAGGTTTGCGGGAGCACGAGCCAGGCAGGACGGCCCTGTCCTTTGCCCGGGGTTTTGCGACTTGAAGGCCAAACACCGCTGCGGCCCGCAAGCGCTACGCCCGCCTGTCCCCCACCCGCTTTGGCGCCTCCCAGGGGATCCCCACTCACCTGCCCGTGGGGTTGACCTTGCGCGGCGCCTGGATGATGGTTTCTATGGGCAGGTACACGTAGTGGGTGTTGACCAGGCCGGTGCAGAAGCCAGTGTAGCCGGAAAACGCGCCGTGGACTGCGCCCTGCCCCAGCACCTTGCAGTAGATGCGGTCGTTGGAGGTGGTGGGGATGGAGCTGGGGGGTGGGGGTGGGGGTGGTGGTAGGGTGGGTGGGTTGGGTGTGTGAGTAGGGGGGTGGGTTGGAGTAGGGGGGTGCGTGGGGTGCGTTGGGATGGAGCTGGGGGTAGGGGGGGGAGT
>BDRX01000006.1:23025-204010 GCA_003203535.1 Raphidocelis subcapitata
GTGGTGGGGGGGGGGGGGGGGGGGGGGGGGGGGGGGGGGGGGGGGGGGGGGTGGGGGGGGGGGGGCGCGGCGTTGGCGAGGGGGTCTTGAGGGCTCAAGGGCCGAGTGACGGAGTGAGGGTTGACCGCGCGGGGCTGCACGTTGCTGCTGCGACCTGGCTGCGACCAAATCGAGGCAACACCGCAAGGGGCCCGCTCACCGGATGAGGTAGCTGGGGTCGATGTACTGCGCACGGCAGGCGGGGAGACAGGCGGATGGAACGGTCAGCCATTCCGCATCCACGGGCGCTGCGCGCCAGCGCACCCAGCTGGCGGCACCGCATGCCGCCACCCAACTGATCTCCATCCCCGAGCCCTGCGAGCAAGCGCACGCCCCCCCCCCCTGTCTTTTGCGGCGCCTTTGCGCCCCCCCCCCACCCCCCCCCTTGATGTCCGCCTGGTCCTTGAAGCGCGATTTGAAGGTGTCGCGGAGGTAAATGCCAATGTCCTGTGGGGGGTGGGGGTTGAGGCATGGGGCGCGTGCGTTGTCATGCGGCGGTTGAAAAGGGGTGCAGCGACGGCGGGTGCGCCCCGCTGGTTCCAGGCGCCGCTGCCCTGGCGCCGTCATCAGCCGCCGCGCAGCGCTGCGCAGTGGCATGCCGGTGCTGGAGCGCCCCTCAGGCACCCGCGGCCGGCGGCCCCACCTTGAGGATGGCGTTGCCGCTGGCATCGGTGGCCGAATTGCCCTCCGTGGCAAACAGGTCCTGAGGACAGCGGGGGGCGGGGGCGTGCATCAGCGGTGTATACATGGGGGCTTGCAGGCCTGCTGCTGCTGCTGCTGCTGCTGCTGCTGTGCTGCTGCTGCTGCCGCTAGTCTGCCACTGCCCTGCGCCGGCACGCCCGGCGCCGCGCGCACCTGGCCAGCGCCCTCTGCCACGCACACCACCGCGTGGCCCTTGCGGTCGAGCACCGACTCAACGTGCGCCAGCAGCTTCTCCATCTCAAACTTGATCTGGGGGCGGTGGGGGGGCGGCGAGGGGGCTGCGGTGTTTGCACGAGCAGTGGGCAGCAAGGCGCGGGAAGAAGCAAAGGCGCGTGCACGCGGCGGCGTGGCCTCACGCCATGTCAGCAGGTCAAAAAGCTGGACACCGCCGGCAGCAGCCAGGGCAGCAGCCAGGGCAGCACCCAGGGCGCGCCCCACCTCTGGGATGAGGCACACGTCCACCACGCCGCTGGCCATGGAGGCCTGCATCGCGATGAACCCGCTGTTGCGCCCCATCAGCTTGACTATGCCCAGGCCGCGGCAGCCGCTGGTGGCCTCGACCTGCGGGTTACGGTTCCGGCGCGGCGGCGCCCACGTCAGCGCGGCACGCGGCATTGGCCGTATCGCCCAACAAATAACAGCCCGGGCGGTTTTGAGCCAAAGCGCACCTTGGCGGCCAGCAGGGCGTGCTGCGCCTCCTCCACTGCCGTGTCGAAGCCAAAGCACTGCGGGGAGGGGGGTTGGGGGCAGCCGGTGCTGGGTGAGCGGCGCGGCCCTGGCGGAGCGCTGAACCAGCTCCCCAGCCAGTGCGGTGGGGGTCGGCGGCGAGCAGGTCACGTAGCAAGACGCCTGATGCTTCCCACCCCTGAAACGGCACCGCAAGGCGCCCCCAAGACCAGCGCCCCACCTTGTCTATGAGCAGGATGTCGTTGTCGATGGACTTGGGGACGCCCACGACCACACAGCCCACGTCCTTCGGGGTGGTTGGGGTGGGGCGGGGTGTGAGGGCCGGCGCGGCGGGCCGGCGCGCATCCACCGCTGGGTGTAGGCCCCGCGGAGAGTGGACCGCTGCGGTCCAGCACGCTCGCACCGCCCTCCAGCCCCGGCCACTAACCCCACGCGCGCACCCCGACCCCGCGCGCGCCCCCCCACCTGCCGCGCCACCTCCTCCTGGATGGCGTTTGCCGCCGCGTTGCCGCCGTTGCCTCCCACCACAAACACCATGTCCAGCCCCCAGAGGTCGATGCGGCGGACGATCTCGCGGATGTTGGCGCCACCACGCGACGTGCCCTGGCGGCGGTGCGTTTTGATGCGTGGGCGGGTGCGGGTCAAGACTGCCGTGGCGCCCCCCTTGAACAACACCGCGGCCGCCCCCCCAAACACTGCTGTGGCTCCCCCCCCTGATGGGCGCCCGAGGCGCTCGCTGGCGGGTGGGGTGCCGCATGCTCGACGTCTGGCGAGTGGTGACTGTTGATTGGCAAGCCGCCCCCACTCCCTGGCAGCCCGTTTCGCGCAGGCCGACTGAGCAGCGCCGTGCCCCCCCCCCGCCTCAGGCCCCCGCCGCCCACCAGCACGGTGCCGCCCTTGAGGTGAATGCCGTCCACCGCTCTGCGCGTGAGCGTGACGGGCTTTGAGTCCCGGTCGTAAAAGCCCCTCAGGCCGTACTTGATGCCCAGGATCTGGTCCTCCGGCACACCTGGAGGGGGTGGGTGGGGGTGGGGGTTGCATCCCGTCTGAGAGCTGCATTGACCGGGGGGAAAGGGCCGGGTTTTCACCCGCGCCACAACTGTGGCGTCAAGCTGTCACACCGCGTGCCCCTTGACGCGCAGCAGGCCCCTGCCTGCCTGCCGCCCAACCCCACCCCACCCCCAGCCCAGTGGCACCGGCCGCTGCGTGCCTCCCCCAGTCCCCACCGTAGTCTGTGAGCGTGAACACGATGTTCTGCACGACGTCGTTCAGGCCGGGGCACAGCCCGCCGCACGTCACAATGGCGGCGGTGACCTGCGGGGCGGGGCGGCAGCCCGGGGGCGGGGGCGTGCAGCCGTTGGCAACGCCTGCGCAGCGGCGGCGCAGCGGCGCACCCGGCTGCGCGGCCGCTGCGCCTAATGTGGGGTGCAGCCCTCCACCGCGGCCCCCAATGCGTGGCAACACGCGCAGCTCCCGCCACCCCCCACCCCCACCTTTTCTGGGTCGAAGTAGACGGTTTTCCTGGGCCCGCTGCGGATGGCCCACTCTGGCAGCGCCAGGCAGGTGTCCTCGTCGGTGCCGGCGACGACGCCGTTGCTGCAGGCTGCGCCGGAGGAGGCCTCGCTCTCGTACTCAACGGTGTGCAGGCGGATGCGGTCGGTGTCGCCGACTGCGGGGGGGTGGGAGAGCCGCGGCGGGGGCACGCTCCATCGCCGCGCGTCCTGTTCGCTTCTGCGCTCGACAAACGACGGGCCGGGGCGCAGCCACCGGCCGTGAGCGGTGCCTGCGCTCGGGCCCCGCCCCCAAACCCCGGCCGCTCACCAAAGCCGGCGCCGGCGTTGTTGTCCTTGGTGAAGGGCGACGGCCGCGGCGTCAGCTTGTGGCGCAGTGTTTTGCACTCCAGCAGGTCGATGTACTCTGGGGGTGGTCGAGGGGGGGGTGGGGTTTAGGGGGAGGTTGGGCGCGCCGGCTTTGGGGTGGGGTTTTCTGTTCCGTTGGGGTCGCAGGCAGAGAAGCGCGGCGCGGCGCTGGGGTGCGGCGCGGGGGCGCAGGCGGGCTTTGTGGGGGTGGCGCCCTCGGCATCGGCTGCGGGTGCGGCGGTTCCACCGCTCGGCCGCGCTGCGCCGCTGGAGACGCGGCCGCGGCCCACCCTCGTCTGTGGACGCCTTGACGCGGCCCGAGGCGTAGGGGGTGGCGATGTAGGGGATGGCCTCGGCGGCTGGGGCCGCCGCCGCTTCGCTGCCGTTGCCGCCTTTCGCCGGGTCCGCAGGGGCCTCCTTGGCGTCCTTGGCGCTCTCCGCGGGCACCGCGCGCAGCCGCCGGACCGCGGCGCCGCGCGGCGCGGCGCTCGTCGTGCGCAGCGGCGCGGCGGCGACCGCCGCCGCGGACCGGGCGCCGCTGCGGCCGGCGCCCGGTCCCCAGCAGTGTCCTTGGCGCATGAGCATGGCTTTGGGCGCGGCGCGTGCCCCGATCAAAGGAGTCTAGGGCTCACGCCGAGACCGCCAGATCGTTGCCGCGAGCGCGCCTGCGAAGGTGGTGCCGAGCGCGGCTGCGTGGGCTATTGTTTGCGCGTGCGGAAGTGGGAGAGTACGAGCCCAACCGCGGTGAGTGCGAGACCGGGAGTGCCGAGAAGGCTTCTAGGTAACCGCGGCACGCTGCTGCGGTTACCGTTCAAGTTTAGGGATCGTGCGGCACCAGCTTGAGCCGCCTGGAGGTGGGGCCCGCGGACCTGCGGCGCGACGGTCAAACAGCGGACTCGGCACCCCAACCTGATCAGCCACATGCAAGGTGCGTGCCGGCGAAACGGCGACGCGCTGCCTGGGCCTTTTGGCGGCGTGGTGCTGCCCGGCGCCCGCTGCCCCTGCCATCCACGTCCTGCGCGCGCTGCGCGCCGCCCTCCCCCAGGCCCCATGCACGACACACGCCTGGATGAGCTGGCATCTGAGCTGCACGCCGCGCTGCTGCCGTTGCTGCAGAGCCGGCCCGACAACCCGCTGCTGCACGCCGCCGCGCAGTGAGCGGGGTCGCGCGCATGGGCAGGGTGCGTGCTGGGCCGCGAGCGTTCGTAAACGCCACCCCACCCCACCCCCCCAAAAACACGTCGACGCCAGCATCGCGGACCGCGCGTATGCTGACTCCACGCCAGCGGCAGCGGCATACCGGCGGCTGCGGCTGTGTCCGCCGGAGGCGCCCCCCTTTGCAGACAATCTGCACGCCGCGTTTGAGCTCGCCGCCCAAGGTGTGCGCGTTGTGGCCTCAACAATTTAGGCTGCAGACTAGGGTTGGCTGTCTGCGCGCACGATGCGAACCCCAGCCTTCCCCAAAGCAGCAACTGAACACCCCCTGCCAGCAGGCAGCGATGGCGTCCCCGCGGACGCGTTTGGGCAGCTCGTCGCCCTTCTGACCTCCGGCCTGGCCCCGCAGCTTGCCGTGCAGCTGCAGCGGGTGCGGTGGGCGCTGCGTTGACGCCAGGCGCGCGCCGAGCACAGCGCAGGCTGGGCAGCTTGGCGATTGTGCAGCGCGCCCCAGTGACAGAGATTGGCGCCCGCCGCGCGCCGCTCAGCAGACGCCCTGCCCCCTCCGCGCGCAGATGTGCTCCGAGCTGTCGCGGCTGACGGTGGACTTTGGGACGTTCCGCGCCGCCGCGCGCGCCTGCCTGCTGCTGGAGCAGCTGGGCGCTCCGCCAGAGGCGTGCACCGGCCGCAGCTTTGCCGAGGCGGAGGCGCGGGAGCTGCTGCTCGAGCTGCTGGAGCAGGTTGACTGGTGGGTGACGGGGCTGACTGGCGATGACCGATGAACGCCGTGAGCCATGACATGCGCCCTGGTTTTCAACAGCGCAGCGCGCACACGCACCCCTGGGGCCTCCACACTGAACGCCCCTCCAGGCTCGCCGCGATGGAGCTGCCGCCGCTGCGCAGCGCCGCGGCGCTGCGGCCGCTCGCCGTTGACGGCGGCGGCAGGGGGCTGGACGCGGCGCTCGACGCCGAGGCGCGGAGCGCGCTGGCGGAGCGGCTGATCCGGACCGCGGTGCCGCAGGGCGCGGCGTGACCCTCGAGGGGCCGGGGCACGGTCGATGGCCGCGCCGGTCACCCGCCACGTGCTTCACCGGGGTTTGCCGCGCGCCGGCGAGCCTTTGAGCCAGTCTTTCCCCTGCAAGTAGCAACACTGCGCCGGCTCGAGCTTACAGCCAGTGGGGTCGCATAATGAGGTCGTGTGTCGTGCGCGCACCCGCAGCAGCCGCCGGTGGGCGCGGGATGGGTGGTGTATGCAGCATGCGGAGCGGTCGACGGTTGGGCATTGGACAGGGAGGGGCGCGGTGGCGGGTAAACACAGCTGGAACTCGACAGCCGACACTCGTGGGAGGCTCACAGCGCCGCCTCGGCGAGCTGCTCGGCGCCGGCCCCAGCCGCGGCTTCCGCTGTGGCCGCCGTGGTGTCGACGGCGGGCCCCGCAGACAGCCTGGCCAGCTGCGCGCGCAGCTCCGTGATTTCCTTCTGCTGCCGCAGCACCTGCACATGCAGATCGGCACCGCCGCCGCCGCCCGCGCTGCCTCCGCTGGCGCTCACCCGCCCCCCGCCGACCGCCCCCCCGACGCTCGCGCTCCGCGCGCCGCCCGCGCTGGGCCCGCTGCCGCTCGGCCCGCTCGAGCTGGGGCCGCGGAAGCCGCCGGGCTCGTCCAGCGCGGCCGCGAATTCTGGCGCGTCGGACGGCGCTGACCCCGCCGCCTGCTGCAGGGGGTTGATGCTGCGGATGCCCCCGATGCCGTCGACCTCCACCACATAGCGCCCCGCAGACAGCCCCGCCAGCGCGCCCCGCGAGGCCAGCGGCGGCGAGTGGCCAGCCGCGGCGGCCGCGGCGGCGGCTGTGGAGGGCTCGTTCTGGCCGCTGTGGCGGCGCTTGAAGTTGAAGGCGTCCGCGATGGAGCCCATTATGGCGCGCGGGTGGGACAGCACCCTGTTGGGGCTCTCGTTGTCTGCGGGGTGGTTGGGGCGAAAGGGGGCCGGCGTCAGCGCGGGCCGGCGTGGGCAAGCAGACCGGCGCAAGCGCCTGCAGCCCCTGCAGCCGCCGCTCCGCCGCGCAAGGGCCCTGGGTAGGGCCCTGTGGCTGCTCTGCCCTCCTGCTAAATAAATCTCGTCCCCCAAAGAAGACTCACCCGCGTCCTCCGCCTCCCCGGCCTCGCTGCTGTCGCTCTCGCTGTCGCTGGCCAGCTCCTCCTCCTCAGCGGCCGCCGCCTCGAGCTCCGCCGCTTTGACCGCCACCACCAGCGCGGCCTCGCTCATGGGGACGACCAGCACGGGGCACGCGCAGCTGGGGGGGGGGGTGTTGGTGCGGCGGTGGGGGTGTTGGTGGTGGTGGGGGGTGTGGGCATGGGGGCTGTTGGCGGCGCTGTTGGTGACGCGCAGGGCACCGGGCCACCAAAAGAGGCCGTCGCGGCAGTCGTCCCGAGATCCGGCGATGAGCGCCAGCCACCCCCTGCACGCCCCCCCCTCCCCGCGCCCCCGCCCCCCCACCGGTTGTATACGACCGTCGCGTTGCCGCGCCGCCCCAGCCCCTTGCGCTTGCAGGCGCCCTTGTACATGCCGATGACCAGCAGGTCCACAGACTCCTTGGCCACAAAGTCCAGCACCGCGCGCCGCGCGTTGCCCGCCTGCCCCAGGTTGAACGTGGTGATGTGGGGCAGCCCCGACAGCGCGTCCCCCGCGAGCCGCTGCACGCTGGCCTTGTCGGCAAAGCTGGTGCCGGGGCGGCCCACGCGCGGCACGGCGCGCACGACGAAGATGTTGTCGGCGGGGGGAGGGGGGGGGAGGGGGGGGCGGTGCGCGCGCGCGTGTGGGTGGGCGGGGCGGGCGGGGTGCCGAGGCGCGTGGGTGCGGGCCAAAGCGCACGCGCAAGCAGGCAGGGGCCGGGATGCAAGCGCAAGGCGCGCGCGCCCACCGGCCGCTGGCGGTTGTGTCGTAGGCGATGGCCACGCGGCGGTTGAAGGGCGTCGTCATGCTGCTGCCCGGCGGCGCCGGCCCGCGCCCCCCGCCAAAGTGGGGCGACGCCAGCGGGCTCCGCGGCGCGGGCACGACGCCGCCCGGCGACGCCAGCGCCCCGCCCCCGCCGGCGGGCGCGCCCGAGGTCGACGCCGCGCTCTTCATGCGGTAGGTGTCCCCCGCCCCGACCTGCGGCTTGACCACGAGGCAGGCGCACGCCGCGCGCGACATGACGTGCTCCGTGGTTGAGCCCATCATGGCCTTGGTCACCGCGCCGCGCCCGCGGCTGGCTGGGGGGGGGGCGAGGGGGGGTTGGGGGGTGGGGTGGGGGGGATCAGCGTGGCTGCGGAGGGCGCGGCCGCAGTCTGCTTGCAAGCCGCAGTGTGCTGCTGGCGCATCAGCTGCTGCTGCGACGGCTGCGGCGATTGCTCCTATGCAGCGCCGCAACGGCCGGCGTCGCAGCCGCAGGCCCCACCGCCATCGCCGCCGTTGAAAGGCTGCCCCACAGCGCGACCGCCGTGCCCCACGCAGCACACAGCATGCAGGACGCAGCGCGCCCCCCCCCCTCACCCAGCACGAGTATGTCCATGCCCTCGCGGTTGACATAGTCCACCAGCGCACCAGCGGGGTCGCCCTGGTTGGGAGGGCGGGGGGCGCAGCGGGGGCGCGTTTTGGCGCTGCTGCCGCGCTGGGGGGTTTTGCCCTCGGCGGCATGGCGCGCGGGCCCAGCGCTCCTGTCAGCACCCAGCAGCTGCCGGGTGCCCCGGGCAGCGGCCGCAGCCGGTCAACGCGCGTGAAAGCGCAGTCTTTCGCGCACCTCCAGCTGCTGTATGGCGCAGTTGTAGGGCTGCACCGCGGTGGCGACGTCGGGGATGGTGGGGCCGCCGCTGTCCCACGCCTCGCGCTCCTTCTCGCGCTCGCGGTCGGGGCGGCCCTGGCGGCCCTCGCCCTTGCCGGGCTTGCCGCCGGCGACGTGGACCAGCGTCAGCTGGTCGTTCCAGGGGGTGCCGTCCTTGGGCTGGGGGTGGGGGGGGGGGGGCGGGCGGCGGCGGGGTTGGTGGGGGGGCGGCGGGGTTGTTGTGGAGGTGTAGGGGGGCGCAGCGCTTGGCTGCCAACCGCCGCACGACATGCGGTGTGGCCGGAAGCCGGCCACGGCGACGCGGCCGGCTGCGGCCGCGCCCGCACCCCGGAACGTGCTGCCAGCGCAGCGCAGCGCGCCTGGCGGGCGGCGCGGCGCGGCGTTCGCTGCGCGCCGCCACCCCTGATCCGGAGGGCGCCCCCGCCGCGCCTACCTGCAGTACGTGCTGCTTGCAGTACTTCCAGGTGTGGATGCCCTCCTCAGACGACCAGTGCCGGACGGCAATGGTGATTTTTCGCGTCCGCATCCTGTCGACCGCGCCCGCAGCGCCGTGCGGCGCACGAGGGGTCGAATACGGGCGTTTAGGTGGTGATAGCGCTGCTTTCGAGGCCGTCAGCCGGCCACACCAAGCCGGCAGGCGCCGGTTTCAGCGCTGTTTCGGCTGCGGGCTGCTTTCGGGGTCCGATCCTCGTGAAAAAGCAGCCGCGGTAATTGCGTTTTCGCTGCCGGGAGCTGGCAAAGCTGGAATCGATCACAGGGGCAGCTGCAGGTGCAGGAGCTGCTTCGCTCCCTGTCGCACCTTCTGGCGGGCGGGCTGGGATCAACGGCGGGAAAACCTCGGTGTTTCTAAGCCCTCTGTCGGCTCAGCCCCTCTGCCAGCCGCGCGTGCCGCGGCGTTGACCCCGCAGTCCGCCCTCTGCACGCGCTGCCGGTGGCGCGCCGACCCGTGCGCGCGGCCGCTCGCGCTTGCCGGCCCCCCCTCCGCGCCCGCACCGGCCGCCCCGCCATGGAGGCGCTGTTCGGGGCGCGCCGCGGCCCCGAGGCGCCCGACGTCTGGCAGGACAGGGAGATACGGTTCGACGCGCCGGCGGGGGACCTGGCGTGCCGCCGCGGCGAGGTGGTCCTGGATTACATGGTGAGGCCGGCCCCTGGCCCGGGCACCGTTTGAATGCCCCACCGCATGCAGGACACGTTTGGGACGGCAATTCCCCGCGCCCGCCGGCCGCGCGGCTGCCGCGCGCCCGCCGCGCCGCACGACCAAACCCGCCAGCCGCCCCGGCCGCGCCGCGCAGGAGGGCGTTGAGGACACAAAGGGCAACAACGGCGAGCGCGGGGAGCTGACCGTCACAAACCTGCGCATCGTCTGGGTGTGCGCGGCGGCGCGGCGCACCAACATCTCGATAGGCCTGGACTGCCTCTCGCAGATAGCGGTCCGGCCAGCGGCGTCGCGGCTGAGGGGTGCGCGGCGTGCGCGCGGGTGTGCGCGCCGCTTTTGCCTCGGGCCTCGGGCAGCTGGGGGCGCATCACCCATTGCAAGCACCGCCCTGCCGGCCGTAGTCACCAGCCCCCAAACGCGCGCGCACGCGCGAACAAAGCGCAGGCAGCGTGTCCGCGCTGTACCTGCTGACGCGCCACGGCTCCCAGCGCTACGAATTCGTGTTCACAGCGCTGGCGCCCGGCAGCGGCGGACCAGAGCTGCTGGCGGTTGTGCAGGTGTTTGCTGCGCCGTGCCAGCCGGCAGCAGCGGTGGCGTTGGGAAAGCTGCACGTGCCGCTGTCATGGCGCATGGTGACAGGCGCATTCAAAACCCCAACGCCCCGGCTTTCCAATTCGCAGGGCGTGAGTCAGGCCTACGAGGCCAGTCGGCTCTATCGGGAGCTCAAGCTCAGGGGTGGGTGCAGCATGTGGCTGGGGCACGCACTCGAGCAGTGGTTGTCACTCCCCAGGGGTGCTTGGAGCACCTGCAGCTACCTGCCGTTGTGGTGAGCGCCCCCCAGCCAGCGCGCACACTTGGTGCGAATTGAACCGATTACCCCGCCAAACACTTTGGCAGGCGCCGTCGTTTCTGAGGGGGACCTGCGGCTGCTGCCAAACGAGCAGGCCTTTAGCAAGGTGGGTGGCGAGGAGCTGCCAGAACGGTCTGGGTCGACACTCTCCAAGCAAAACAGCCCAATGTTCAAGGATTGAGGAAAACTAGTAATGTCAACCTCCCACCCCAAACTGCCAAAAGGTCAGCGGCGTTTGGAACCTCAGCGGCGACCAGGGCAACCTCGGGGCGCTGTACATCACCAGCGTGCGGCTGGTGTGGTGCTCGGCCGCCAGCGACGCCTTCAGCATCAGCCTGCCATTCATGCAGGTGCGGGGCCGTCCCCGAGGTCTCCTGCTGCTGCCTGCCCTTTCCGGGGTCTGCATCGCTTTTTCCCCGCATGCGGCTGCGGTTGATGATGAAAGAGTGTGCCCTCGCCCTACCCCAAACAGATCAAACACGTTCGGCTGGCGGATTCAAAGTTTGGCCCCTGCCTGGTGGTGGAGACCATGCCGCGCGCCGGCAGTTACGTGCTGGGTTTCAGGCGCGTGCACGGGGGGGCCGCTGGCGCAGCTTTGCACACCTGCGCCGCCCAGCAGCTGTGCCGGCACGGCGGTCGGGGCGATGCGCACCCGTAGCCGCCGCAAGGGAGGTGCGGACAATTAAAACTGCGCCCACTGCCCTCAGGGTTGACCCCCGTGAGACGCTGGACTATGTTCACAAGGAGGTCTCAAGCCTCTGGCAGGCACGGGGGGTTGGGGGCTGGGGGGGTTGAGGGCTGGGTCCGCGTATTTGGGGGAGCGAGGGCGCACCAGGCCGGTCCTGAACGTGCCTGGGCTCCCCAGACCCCGCCGCGACCCCGGCTTGACCGGTTCGCTGCACCCGAGCAACGTTTCGCCGCCGCCGCCTGCTGGTGGTGCGCGCAGGTCTACTCCCAGTCGCCTGTTTTTGGGGTGGAGTACGACCCGGGCATCGTTCGGCGCGAGGCCGCGGCGGCGGAGCGCGACGCGGCGGCCGCCAAGGCGCACGCGTGAGCGGCGCGGGGGGGCGGGGGCCGATCCGGCAGCTGCTGCACAGTGCACTCCAATCCGCCTGCTTCTGCTCTGCAAGCCTCCCAATCGGGCATCCCTCTCCCCAAAAGCGGTGCAAACGGCGGGGCAAACCCCGACAAATGAATGCCGGATTTGAAAAACCCCAATCCCCTCCATCCGACCAGGGAGGAGGACGTGACCATTCTGGACGCCGCCGGCGCCGCCGGCGCCGACGCCTGGGCCGCCGCCTGCTACTGCGCCAGCGCCGACGCCGCGGCCGCCGGCGGCGGCGGCGGCTGCGGCGCGGACGCTCGGGGGCCGGTGTTCAGCCCCGAGCTTGGGCTGGCGGTGGAGCCGCCCAGGGACGCGGGCACCACGCTGCGCGCGCTGTGGAGCGTGCTGTGATGGCGCCGCCGGCGCCGGCCTTGCTTCCCGCCCGCTACCAGGGGTGCGCAGGCTTGGGCACTTGCGCTGGCGCGCAGGCGCACGTGCTCCTGCGCAGTAAGGTTTGCAGGCGCGCACCCGGCACGCTGCTGCCCAGCCCCGGTTGGCGGCGGCATCCCAGTAGACAGCGTTCCGGCTTTACAGAGAGAGGATGCGCAGCCGGGCTGGAGCATTCGCCGCTGTACTGCGCCGCGCATCGTATGGCCGCACGCCGGGGCGCGCTGCGTGCTGCGGAAACGCTGCAAGCGGGTGCGCTATGCGCGAAACACATGCGGGGGCCGCGCTGCCTGCGGGGGGCGCGCGCATGCATGCATCCAGCGGCGACGCTGGCTGTGCACAAGCGAGGGAGAGGGGGAGAGTGCCGCTGCTGCGGGCTGCTGCTGCTAATGCTGCCGCTATCGCTGCTCAGCAGCTGCGCCGGCGCCGCGCGTGTTGCGGCAGCGCCGGGCGGGGCGCAGAGGCAGCGGAAGAGAAGACGACGGGTTGAGGGGGAAGACGCGAAAAGCGGACGGGCGAAAAACAATCTGGCGTGAGGCGTCAAAAGGGAAAGGCAGTTGGGAGGGGGGCATGAATCAATGAAATGCACTTGGGGAGCGGAGGGGGCGGCGGTGCAGGCCGGCGGGGTGGCCCGAAGCGCGCCGCCGGCGGGTCTGAGCTGCGCCGGGGAGGCCCAACTGCACACGAGCACAGCTGCCTCAGCCGCCGCCGACGCGGCCAGCGGCCACCCCGAGAGCGCCGTGCGGCAGGCGCGGCGCCCGGCCTCCGCCACGGCCGCCGCCAGCCCGCGCCCCCTGCCGCCGCTGCTGCTGCCTGGGCGCAATCACGCCTGCGGGCGGGGCGTTCCGAGGGGGGCCGCGTCGTCAGGACGCGCCGGGGGCGGTGAATACCGGCGCCTGGCCGCTGTATTGGCACGCAGGCGGAAACAAAGCCATTGCAAGCGGGCCCCAGGCGCCCCACCGGGCGCGGCGCAGCGCCCAGCACCCCAACACCCGAGCCCAGCCCACCAGGTATCTGAAGAGCTGCGGGTTCTGTGCGTCCCGCTCCAGGTACTCGCGGCTGATGAGGTCCTCTATCCTCTTCTTGATCAGCTTGAAGTCCGGCTGGGGGGCGATTGCGATTGGGGGGTGTGTGGCGGTGTGGGGGCGGGGCGCCGAGGGCGTGGGGCTTTCAATTCGACCGGCGTGCCGACTCCCGACACCCGCTGGGCCCCTACTCCCCCCCAGCCGCGCCCCCGCAAAGGCGCCCCTGAGACCCCCCCACCTTGAACATGCGGCTCAGCTGGTTGACCACCTCCAGCACCAGCTGCTGGTGCTGCAGCACCTTGCGGCTCTTCATGGTGCGCACGATGGCGGCGTCGATGGCGAAGCGCCGGTCCTTGTCCACGTCCTCTATCACCTTTTTCTTCTCGTCCACGGGGGGGAGCGGCACCTTGATGCGCTTCATCCTGGGGGGGGGGAGGGGGGGGGAGCGGGTGGGAGCGGAGGGTCAGGGGCAAGGAGGGGAGGGGTGAGGGGGGGCAGGGGGCGGGGGGCAGAGGATGCGGCCAGCGCGTGGGAGGGGGGCAGGATGGGAGGGAGCTGGCAGGGGGGCAAGCGCGCTGCTTGGCGTTGAGGCGGGGCTGGGCTGCTGGGGCCACCAAAAGCCGCCGGCGCCTCTAGCCCGGTGCGCGTCCGCACCCCCGCCCCACCTGTCCGTGAAGCCTTCGTTGAAGAAGAAGCGGTCGCTCTTGGACAGCGTCTTGCCCTCCGGCTCCTTGCGCAGGATCTTGTACTTGGCGCAGGACAGGCTGGGGGGGGGGGTGGGAGGAGGAGGGGGTTGGGACTTGGGAGGGGCGGCGTTGGTTCGAGAGCAGGGGGGCCGCGGCGTTGGCAGGGAGGCGACACCCAATGGCGCCCCGTGCCAAAGAGCCGCCTGCGCGGCTGCGCCTGTGCGGCTGCGTTGACGCCCGGGCTCCGGCACGGCCGTGCGCGAGCGCGCGCGCGCACCTGTGCAGCAGGCGCCCCACGTCCTCGTCCGGCAGGTTGAGGCGCTGCGCCACCTCAGCGTAGGACAGCTCGTCCGCCTCGTTGAACAGCAGCAGCGCGGCGGCCTGGTCGTTTTTTATGGGAGGCACGGCGCTTGAGGGCGTGCGTGCACGAGTGAACGCGCATTCAATGCATCGGTGCTGAACAGCTGGTTGCCGGCTGCCCGAATCCGTCACCTCAGCGAGGCAGGGCAAGAATCCTGCCGCGGGCATGCCACACGAGGGCCCTGCGCCACCACCCCCACCCCCACCTGCAGCGTGGAGAGCACCATCTCGATGGGGCGCGGCTTGAACGAGCCGCGCAGCACGCAGGTGCCCTGGCGGTCGTCGGCGGCGTTGGAAAGGGGGAGGTTCAGCGGCTGCGCAGGCGGTGGGTCAACCCCTGGCGCTGTTTGTGCCGCTCGCGCCGGTTCGCATCCCTGTCCACCCCCAAGCCCTCGACTCGCTGCCACCCCCAGCAGGCATGCCCCTCTCTCCCCCCCTTCAAAACTCCGGCCCCCCTGCCCCTCCCCCAGCAGCCGAAACCCCACCTGCGTGTAGACCCACTGCAGCTTCCTGTGCTTGGTCTCCCCCTCGTAAAACTCCTTGAACGCCTCCACGCCCTCCACCATCTCAGCGGGCAGGGCCAGGTCCATGGCCTTGTAGCTGCAGGGGGGGGGAGGGGGGGGCGCCAGGGCGGCGTTGGCGGCCGTGCGCAGCCAAGCCTGCGGCGCTTCTCCCTGCTGCAAGCAAGATTCGACAGCTTCCCGCGCGTCTCGCCCCCCCTCGACGTTCGTTGCGCTGGGGTCCCATGCGCGCGCGCGCGGTTCAGGTGGTGCGGCTCACGTTGGCCAGAAGCCCGTGGTGAGCACCGTGACGCTCATGTCCACCGCCAGCTCGCGCCCCTTGGCCTCCTTCCACTGCTCAAAGGACTGCTGCTTCTCGCGCGCCAGCTGCAGGTCGGTCACCATGCCCTCCATCTGGGTGGGGTGAGCGGGTGGGGAGGTGGGAACGATTGGGTTTGCTTGGCAAGGGCCTGGGACTTGGCACGACCCCTTGCACACGGGCCCCTTTCTTTTGCCTCTGCCGCACGTCTGTCTTCCCACCCCTCCGCCCCCGCCCCGCCCCGCCCCGCCCCCCCCCGCCCCCCCCCGCCCCGCCCCCCCCCCCCCCGCCCCCCCCCGCCCCCCCCCCCCCCCCCCCCCCCCCCCCCCCCCCCCCCCCCCCCCCCCCCCCCCGCCCCGCCCCGCCGCGCCTTGCTGGTGAACTGCGCGCCGCACTGCTGCTTGAGGCGCGTGAGGATGGAGCGCTCGTGGTCGTCAGAGGCGGACTTGTCCTGCAGCAGGCGGCGGGCCAGCCGCTTGCGGTAGAACTCTGGGAGGGGGGAGGGGCAGGGGGAGGGGTTTGGGGTGGGGGTGAGCGCGCACCTTCGCGCGCGCGTGTGCGGGGCGCGTGCCCTTTGGCGGTGCGTGCCCTGTGGCGGTGGCTTGCGGCGCGCGCTGTGGGGCCGCCAGGAGCGCAAGCTCCTGGGTACCTGGCACACCCGCCGCTGCAGTCAAACAAAACCGCCGATGTGGCCGCGGCCCACGCCAGCCGCCCCACACCCCGCCCCCCCACCTGCGAAGAGGTCCTTGTCGCTGATGTATGCCAGCAGGCGCACCACCTTCTCCAGCGACTCCTCGATGGCCTCGTCAGACAGCTTCTCGCTGCCACCCTGTTGTTTTTTGGGGGGAAGTGATGGGGGGTTCAAAAGACGGCAGGGCGCTTCGGCGGCGTGCTGTCCTCGACGCGCCATAACTCGATTTTCTTCCTGCATCCCCCAAAGATCGTGAGCAAGCCCCCCCCTGAGAGGGGCACACTACCGTAACGGCAGGCCGCAGCCCCTGCCCCCACCAAACCAGACGCCCCTTCCCCAAACGGCCCCCCCACCTTTTTGAGCAGGTTGTCGCAAAAGTTGGCAAACAGCTCCGCGGTGGTGGAGCCCGCGACCTGCTTGTTGCAGAACGCCTCAAAGGCCTCCTTGAGGGCCTTGTGGAACAGGCTGGGGCGCGGGCGGGTTTTTTTGGGGGGTAGGGGTGGGGGTGGGGGTCGGGGGCCGCGCGCGGTTTGGATGGGGGGTTGGCAGGCACGCACGCATCCCACCAGGGCCAAGCCGCCGGCTCGGCTCGCAAACCGTTGCTGTTGCCATTCCAGGTCCTCGCTGCAAACGGCCCGCATTGCAAGCCGCGCGCCCCGAGGCCCCCCTCCCCCCCACGCCCAAACGCAGCCCGCACCTGCTGTTGGCGAAGCAGTCCGCCACGTAGCCGGTGTACTTGTCGTGCAGCGCGATCACCGCCCGCACAAACGCCTGCTCGTGCCCGCCGCCGCTCTCCTTTGCGGGCCGCCCCACGTCCTTGTCCTTCTCCTTTTTGGTCTCCGCCGCGCTGGCGGCCTCCTTCACCAGCTTCATGCCCTCGCCGTCCACGTGCTCCCTGAACACGTCGGCGACGGGGTCCAGGCCCTTGGGCACGCGGCTGAACAGGCGGTGCATGCGCGCCAGGTCCTCCGTCTGGGGGGGGGTGGAGGGTGTGCGTGCAGGGGGAGCGGGTGCGTTTGGGGGTCCGCGCTCGGGCCGGCTGTCTGCCAGAGGGCAGGGCGCGACCGGCAGCAGCCGCGGCGGCGCCTCCCAGCACAAGCTTGCCGGGGCGTTCCCCACCCCAACAGGCCACCGCCCACAACCCCCAGCCCCGGCCCCCAGCCCCCTCCCCACCTTGTCGTCCCTGAGCAGCGCCGCCGCGCCGCTGCCCTCCTTTGCGATGAGCTGCGCCTCGTAGGTGGCCAGCAGCTCCGCCTCCACCTCCTTCAGCAGCTTGGGCTTGGTGGCGGCGTGGAGGTAGTGGTCCACGCGCTCCTCCTCCGCGCGCAGGCACTCCTCGGCCTTTTGGGGGTTTTTGTTTCGAGGGGGGTGCAAGGTTGGCTTTGGCTGGCTGGCTGGCTGGCTGGCTGGCTGGGGACACACAGCCGCCCTAGGCCTCGTCTTCCGGCCCCGACGTGAGCTGCACGCCACAGTACGGTGCAAACCCCTTGGCGGCGGTACCAACCTCCCCCCCCCCCCAGGGCCTCGCCTTGATCATGTACTCAGGGCAGGTGTCCGACGCGATCCACTCCGCGGCCTTGCGCTTGTAGTAGGCGGCGGACTCGCGCAGCAGGGGCTCCTCAAAGTCCTTCTCATAGCACTCCATGCCGCCCATGCCCACCTGGGAGGGTGCGCGCGCGCGTGTCGGCGTTTCAGCGCGTGCGCGTGGGTTTTTCGGGGGCTGGGTGGGAGGTCCCGGCGCCGCCCCTCCAGCAGGCATGCGCCCGCAAACGCGCCCAGCCGCGGCCGGGCGGCCCCTTCCCCAAACGACCGGCGGCCCGCTTCCCTCGAGCGGCCACCCTCCCCCTGGCGGCGGCGCGCCCCCTCCCCCTCGAGCACTACTCAACCAGCGTCCCCCCCCACCTCGATGAAAATGTCGAGGATGTTTTTGACCAGTGCGCGGTCGATGAGCTCCCCCTCGCGCTCGCGCTCGATGAGGCGCAGCACCGCGTCCTTGGCGCGCCGCTTGACCTCGACGTACACGTGGTCTGGGGGGGGAGGGTGCGGGTGTGTGCGCATGTCGGGAGGGGCGGCGCTGGGGGGCCGCACGTGGGGCAGCCCGGCACGCTGCGCGTGGCCCAATGTACGCGCGAGCCGTGCGGCAGCAACAGCAGCAGCAGTCGAGTCGAGTGCATGCGGGCCGGCGCAGAGCGCGCTCCATGCGCCCCCCACCCACCCCTGAAGCACAGCAGGCCCACGTCCTTGAGGGGGTGCAGGGAGTGGCGCAGCACGTAGTACCTGCGCGCGCACGCACGGGTGGGGGCGGCGGTCAGCTTTGGCGGTCCGCGGCGGGCCGGGGCTGGCCGCTGGCCTGTGCCGGCCAGACGGCTCGAGCGCCGCACAGCGCAGCCAGCAGCAGCAAAGCGGCCGGCCCTGCCTCGGCTCGTTGCCGCCCCTGCTTCAGCGGCGCGGCGCCAGCGCCGCTGCCCACGGGCCGGCCCCTCCAGCCGCCGCCCCTCCAGCCGCCTCCCCCCAAAACCAAACACACGCACCTGTCGAGGTAGTTGAAGAAGCGCGACAGCCACCGCACCATGAGCTTGTGGTTGCACCACCGCTGGTACAGCTCGCGCAGCAGCACCTCGTCGCGGTGCTCGCGGAGGGAGGGGAGGACCTGCGGCGGGCGGGGCGCGAGGCGGCGGCGGCGGGTGGGGGACCGGCCACGCAGGCATGCAGGGTGCCCGTGCGCGCAGGGGCGTGCGCGGCGCCAGGGCGGTCAGCCGCGACCGCGGCTCCCTGGCCAGTTCGAATGGCCGCGCGCCAGCCCAACTGCATGCATGCATGCGCGCATGCGGGCCCGCGGCTGGGTGGGCGATCCACTGCTTGCCTCGCCACCCCCGCCGCACCTTTTCGTTGATGTACGAGTTGAAGGCTTCCCGGTAGCGGTTGTACAGCTGCTCAGAGTAGTCGTACGGGGGCTTCTGGGTGCACATGTTGTAGATGGTGCTGGGCGGGGAGGGGCGGGGGCAGAGGGGGCGCGCGGGTGAGGGCGGGCGGCGCGAACGCATGCGGCGCGCGCGGCGGCGGGCTCGCGGCTGCCGCGAGGCGCGCGGCGCGGCGCCGCGTGCGCGCGCGCGCCGCTGCCCCCCGGCCCCCATACGCAGGCCTCACGTGTAGAGCTTCATGTACTGCTCCGCGTTGAACTGGCTCTCGTTCTTCTCGCCCTCCAGGATGCGGATGAGCTTGTCAATGCCCGCCTGCGCGCGCAGGGGCCCCATGCAGCGCGGGTACGGGTGTGTAAGCGAGCTACCGGGCCAAAAACAGTCGCCAGGGCTGGCAAACGGGCGCGCAGGCCCCTCCCGCAGGGCGATCCAAGGGCCCTCGGGCGCGCGGGCGCGCCTGCATGTCCTTCCACCCCTCCTCCAGCTCCACAGGGCGCTGCCTGGGATCCGACATGGCGATACCTCCTCCTTTCAGCGCCGCGCGGGGGGTGGGGCAGCGATCTAGGCCGGGCGGGCCGTGCTGCAGAGCGGGGCGCCTATGGCCTGGGCGTTCTAGCACGCGGGGCCGCCTTCACGACGCGTTACGAGGCGCTCCTTGCAATCCCGGTGGCCGCCCGGTTTGTGCCGACCGCGGCGGTTCGCGTTTACGGGGGCGCCGCGCGCGCTGCGCCCGCTCAGTGCCTGCTGCGACGCGCGCGCCTCGACGCCGGGCCCGCCACGCCCCCGCGTGCCACGGGCCCCTCCATTGGACAGAGCCCGGCTGCGATGCGCGCCGCGCCAAGGCTGGCAGCGAGCGGCGGCTTGGGCATCGGCACCGTCGTACCGCTGGCCTGCCGAGTGCGCGCAGAGCTCGCACGCCCCCCACGTTTGCCACGCCGACGAAGGTGTCTTTTTATTACCCGGGGATTGATGATACTACAACACCTTTCAAGTTTCATGGCAACCGGCCGCCGAGCGGGCGGGGGCGGCGGCCGGGGCGCCCCGATGGAGGGGGCGCCCCCGCACCGCCGCACCGCGCCCGCCGGGCGGCGCGGCGCCGGAACGCTCTGACCGATTTCGCGGGGCGGCGCGCGGCGCCCCGCCGCGCGAATTGCGCGGCGCTGCTCGGGGGCGCGGCGGCCTGGTTGGGGCGTGGTGCGTAGGTAGGTACAGGGGGCACGCGGGGCAGCGCGGCGGGGGATGCTTCCCCGCGCGCGCGCGCGCGCACGGCGGTTGGGGCGGTTGGACGGCGGGATGGGGTGGACGCGCGCGCGCCACGTGTGTCATCATGGGAAGGTGCTCTGGTTCGGCGCGAGGCAATGCTTGCGCGGGCGGCGCTCGCCGCGGCCCAGGTATCGGGGAAGCTGCGGCGGCGGGGCGGTGGTGTCGTCCCCTCCCAAGCTCGGGTGGTGTGGTAAAGCGTGGGGCCATAGCGGCAGGCGTATCAAACGGCGCAGTTTAAACGAAGAAGTGCGGGCTGCTGCGGGGCGGCGCAACGCCGACGCTGTGCGTGTTCAAAGTGTTGTCGCCGGGTGCGCCGCGGCGGTGCTTTTGGCTGCGGCGCATGCGTGCGGGGAAGGTGAAAGGGAGGCGAGCTTTTAGCTCGAGGCGGCGGCGGCGGCGGCGGCGCGTGCACTGCGTCAAGCGCAGGCCGCGGCAGCGCGGACGATGGGGGCGCGCTGCCGAATGCAGGCTCAATACATACGAACGGCAACCCTGAGGTGGCGCAGCAAAGTGATGGTGGGTTCCCTGCCTCCCATTGCAAATTCCCCCCCGGCCGAAAATGCAGTGCCCAGTGTGTGCCCAAAGGGCCGCCGCACGGCCCCAAGGCAGCGGCGCGGCGCGCGCCCGCCTCGGGCGGCGGCGGTTCCCCTGCTTTCTTTTTGGGGTGTGGATCGGAAGCCACCCCGAAGCCGCGCGCGGGCGGTGGGAAATATCAAGGCAATAGGAACGGGCGGGCCAACGGGCGGGCCAACGGGCGGGCCAACGGATGGGCGGGCAGACGAGGGGGCGGGGGCGGCGTTTCGCCGCACACGCGCGCGGCCCAGCGCGGCCCCACGCAGATTGAAGCGTGGCGCTGCGGGGCGCGCGCGCGCGCTCATGGGTACATGCGGGCACCGAGACGACAACGGGCGGGTCAAATGGCAAGCCGCCGCGCGCCGCGCGGGGCGCAGCGCGCGGGGCGCGCGCAAGGGTGCTTGGACGTGCCGCCGCCGGCGCTGGCAGGGCGATTCACCGGGGCGGACGAATAGGGGCGCTCAAAGCCAATTGGGATCAATCGACGCAGACATACGTACGTAACGGCGGTATACACAAATCTAGGGGAGCCCGGCCGGGCCGAACGTAAAGACACGGGGCGCGGCGCTCCAATGGGGGGGAGGGGGCGCGCGCGCGCGGCGGGGGCAAGGGGCGCCCTGCTCGCGCCGCGCGTGCAGAAGAGACGCGGCGCCGCCAGCGTGCCGCGCCGCGGCGCGTCGCGGCGCGGGCGGGTGGATTCAAGAGATGGGGCTTTTGACTTGCAGCCCCGCCGGCGGGACGTCGGCCGACCGATTGAGGTTGCGGTGGTGCGGCGGCAGCGGGGAAGCGCAGGCAGCGCGGCGTAAAGACAGTCGGGCGGCGGCGGCAGGCAGGGCGCCGGCGCCGGGGCGCGGCGCCGGCGCACGGCAGCCCGCGCGGCACATACCCGGCAGGGCCGGGCGCGCGCTCGTGCGCGCGTGGCGGCGGGCGGTCAGTGCTCTGGATGTCTGTACGTGCTGGCCTGCAGGCCGAGACATCGGTAGGGGCTGGGGCCGGGCGCGCGGCCTCGCCAAAGGTTAATGGTACAAGCCCAGGGCCGCGCGGCGGGCGGGGTGCTTGCGCCCCCGCCCCCGCGGCCGCGGGGCAGCCGCATCACTGCAGCGGGGCGCGCGCGGGCTCGCCCTTGCGGCGCCGGGCGGCGTGCCAGAGGCACTGGCTGCTGCGGCCAGAGTCTTGGGAGGTCGCCGGGCTCGCCGCTGAGCGCGGCGCCCGCGGCGGCGGCGGCGACGACCGCCGCGCCGCGGCGGCCGGCTCGGGCGTGCGGCCGCGCGACGGCGGGGGCGCGGCGGCGCCGCGGGGGACGAAGACGGGCACGCCGCGCGGCCGCTTGGCGCGGGGGGGCGGGGTCGCCCAGGAAAACGCGCCGCCGGCGCCGCCGTCGCTGCCGCCGTCGCCCCGCTCATCCTCCTCCTCCGCATCAAAGCGCGCCAGCCCCGCCGGGCGCTTGGCGCCGGCGGCCGGCGCCCCGTCCGCGGCCGGGCCCGCCGCCGCCGGCGCGACCGCGAGGCCCTCGGCGGCGACGGCGGCGCGCGCGGCGGCGAGGGCGTGGCGGGCGGCGTAGTGTGGGTCCTCCGCCTCCAGCTTGCACTGCGAGGGGTGGGGGTGGTTTTTTTGGGGGAGGTTGAGTCAAGGGGCGGCGAGGTGTGGGTGCGTGGCGCATAGTCGCGGGGCATAGCACCGCTGCAGCCTGATCGCGCTGCCGCTGCACGCAGCTGCCGCCAAAGCGCCGCAAACCGGCGCCCGTGCGCCCCTCCCCCACCTGCAGGCTGCAGTAGCGCGCAGCGCCGTCCATGAGCTGCCGCCCGTCCACGACGCACCGCGCCGGCGCGGCCACGCCCTTCGGCGGCCGCGGCTGCGGGCGGGGCCGCAGGAACAGCACCTTGGCGCCGTTGATGACGTAATGCTGCACGCCCGCCACGTCAGCGCGGCGCGCCAGGTCGGCGGCCTTGACGACCTCGTGGTAGGTGCTGCGCCGGATCTGGAGCAGCCCGGAGGGGCCCGCGCCCCCCGCGCCGCCGCCGCCGCCGCCGCCGCCGCGCGCGGCGGCGGCGCGGCCGGGGCAGAAGCCGCAGAGGCCGCGCGGCGCCGACGGCGCGGCGGGGTCGAAGAGCGTCATGAGCGAGTCGCGCCCGCTGTGGGCGGGGCAGCAGGTGGGGCAGGGCTTGAACAGCCAGGGGCAGGTGACCAGGGCGTACTGCCAGCCGCGGCCGTCGGCGTCGCCCGCAGGGCCGGCGGCGTCGCAGGCGGACGCGTCGGCGGCGGCGGCGCCGGCGGAGAAGGCCGTGGCGTGGCTGCCGTCGTGGCTGCCGCGCTCGGGGGTGCGGCGGGGCGAGGCGGCGGCGGGAGCCGCGGGGGCGGGGGCGTCCCCAGAAGCGGCGGCTGGGCCGCCGGGCGCGGGCTTGAACAGCGGCGGCGGCGACGCCAGCGCGGCGGGCGCGACGCAGAGCGCGGCCGCCGGCGGCAACCGCAGCGCATCCGCCGCGGGCGGCGGCGTGGGCGCGCGGCGGCTGATGCCGCCGCAGTGGGGGCTACCGGTGCGGGAGGCCGCCGTGGCAGGGCCGTGGCCGTGGCAGCACGCGCCGGCCGCGGGGGCCGGCGGCGGCCGCGCGTCGGCGGCGAGCGCCATCGTGCCAAACCGCAGCGCGCACGTCACGGTCAGGGAGCGACGCGGCAGGGTATGCGCGGCAGCGCCGGACGGGGCTTGCACAGCGCCGGCTTGCTCCTTATGCCAATGTGCCTCCGTTGCGCGGAGCGTGGGCGGGGAAGCGGCCGGGTCTGCGCGGCGTGCGAGGATGCCGTGAGCAAGTGTCGGGGGCAGGCGTTGAGGCCCCGGGGCGCAGCCGCAGCGCCGAAGACGCGTTCCCGTGGGCTGTGCGGCACCTCTAAGCGCCGGTCGCCTGGCGCTGGGACCCTCCACGGGTTGCTGTCCACACACACAGCAGCGCTGGCACACCGAAGTCGCGGCCGCGCGCCTCACCTTTGGCCTGGAGCGTTAACTGGCGCAGCTCTAAGACAATGAGGCGCCCGAGCGGGGGCTCTGGGGCGCCGGCCGCCAGGGGCTGCCGAGCAAAGTCTTTTTTCGCGCGGGAGAAGCGCCTAGCGGGTGGTGGCGGCGCCGAAACAGACCGAAGAAAACGGAAAGAACGGTAGTACGTAGCGGGGCGGCGCCGAAGAGGCCCCGCGGCGCGCCCCCCGGGCCGCCGCCGCCCGGATTTTCCCCGATCGCGCGGCCAAAGCGTCTAGCACGGGGAATTGAGCCGGCCCGCGGGGCTGCATGCAAACAGACCGGCATGTCAAAGCCACCCCGCTCTCCCGACCCAAACCGAGCTCGAAACCGCTGCGGTGCGCGTGGCTTGCGTCGGGTCGGGGGCGGCCGCCGCCGACTGCCAAATTGACCGTCGACTGGCGGCGGCCTGTGCACGCACCTCTGCGGCTGCCCACGGCCACTCCGCGAGCGCCGGACACAGGTAGGCGCGCGCCGCACCACCAACGCTTCCGCGATGCGCTGTCGGCCGTTCGTACAGCCGCGGGTCACCGCAGTGCCGCCGCGCCGCCGCCGCGCCGCGCAAAGCTTTCGTCGCGCGCAGCCCTCGATCACTCGGCCCCTGCCTCTCAACGTCATCCCGAACCTTGTGCGATGCATCTGCGCCAGCTCAACGGGCCTGCGGGCGCGGCCCGGGCGCGGGCGACGCGTGGCCCTGGTGAGCGCTCACATCCGGGCGCCCCAATTCGCTTGCTGCAAGGCTGCTGGGCTTCTCAGATCGGTCGCGGTTCATCCGTCGCATGCGGCGGGGAGCGCCGCGGCCTCGCAGCACCGCGCGCGCGCTGCACGCCGCCGACGCCGCACTCGCCGCCGCCGCGCCTGGCATTGCCCGCAGGCGCCCGCCCCCTGCCCGCGCGCTCCCTCACCCGGGCGCGCGTGATCAGCGCGCCGGTGCCGCCCCTGCAGCAGGAGCAGCAGCCGCAGCCCTACCGCGTGACAGGTGCGGCGGGCTGGGGGGGGGCCGACGCTGCGGCCGGCGCTGCGCCGGGGGCTGGGCTTGCGGTCCCGCCTGTGCCTGTGCGTGCGCCTTGCGGGCTCAGGCGCGCCCTGCTGCTTCAGCGCCTCCGCCACAAGACCCGAGCTTGTCCAGAAAGCAAAGCCCGAAAGGCGAATGGTGTGTCGGTGGGTCAATGGCAGCGCCGCGAACGCCCCCCAACCCCCAAACCCCCCCAACGCCCCCCAGAGGAGACAGTCCGGGACGTTCGGTCGATGTACAAATCCCTGCTGTACGAATACGACTACGAAGTACAGCCGGACTGGGTGAGTCATCGGTCAACCGGCACGCGGCGCGGCCCGGGCCCAAAGGGCCGGCCGCCACGGCGCGGCCGCCAGCCGGCAGCCGAGGGGAAAAGCAACCGCCGGGGGTCTGCCGGGGGTGCGCGTTCGCCGCCACGGCGCGAGGCCGGAGACCCCCGAAGAAGGCGGAGAAAGCGACCTGAACAAGAGGCCGAAATAAGCATCTGGAAAAAACCCCAAACCCGCAGGTTGAGGGCTCCATCCCCTCGGACCTTGTTGGCACCTACTTCCGCAACGGCCCCGGGCTGCAGGTCAACACGGGCAAGACGCAGCGCCACACATTCGACGGTGCGCCGCGCCGCGCGGGGTGGGGTGGGGCGGGGTGCGCCCCTTTCCTCTCGCGGGCGGCGCCCGCCCGCTCGCGGGCGGCAGAGGGCCGCGCGGGGCGCGCTGCTGGGGGGCTGTCCGAGGGCAGGGGCTGTTTCAAAGCCGCGGAGGGTTTGGGTTTGGCCAGGCGGCGCGCAGGCGGACTGCGGGCCCGGGGGGCTGGCACCACCTTATCGCGCCCCCCCTCCCCGCACCGGCCCCTCACCCTGTTCCCTTCGGCCCGCGTCACCCGCGTCACCAGGTGACGGCATGGTCCTGTCCTTCTCCTTTGACGGCACCCCCGCCGTGCGCTTCAAGAACAAGTTTGTGCGCACCAAGGGCTTTGTGGACGAGCAGGTGGGGACGGCGGCTCGGCAGTGGGGGAGGGGAGGGGGGAGGGCCGCCCCCTCTACCGCACCGCCTTTTCCCGCGGCTCCGCCGACGGCAACCCCTTTTTCAACCCCTTCGATTTTGGGATGAAGAACTGCGCCAACACTGGGGTGGTGGCGTGGGGGGGGCGCATGTACGCGCTCTACGAGTCAGGTGGGGGGGAGGTTTTGGGGGGGAAGGGGGTTTGCTGATGTTGTTGTTGTTGTTGTTTTGTGTTTGTGTTTGTGTTTGGGTGTGCTTCTGTGGCGACGATTCTGCGCAAAGCCCCCCCCCACCCTCCAAGCACAACCAACGCAAGGCCTCCTCCCCCCCAAAACCCACACCAACCCCTCAAAAAACAACCAACCCCGCAAGGCCTGCCCCACGAGCTCGACCCCGCCACGCTGTCCACGCTGGGCGAGAGCACCGTCGGCGGCCAGCTGGAGACGCCGGTGCTGGCGGCACACTACAGGGTGGTGACTGATCCCGCAACGGGGGCGCGCGACTGGGTGGCGTTCTCCTCCAACGCGGGGCTGAGGGGCACGGAGCTCATTTTTTACGAGGCGAGCCGGGGGGGGCTGGTTCTGGTCGGCTTCTCGTTGGGAAGGGGGGGGGGCGAGGCAAGCGGTGCCGTTTTGGGGGGAGAGAGGCAAGCGTGTGCAAGGAGAAGTGGAGAACCCCCCCTGCAACCCCAAAACGCAAAAACCCAACACCCAACCGCCCCCCCCCCCTCCCCAACCCACCCCGCAGTTTGACGCGGAGCGCGGCCGCCAGCGCGGCACCCCCGCGCGCCTGCAGCTGCCCGCGGGGATGGCCCTGGTGCACGACATCGCAGTCACGGTGGGTTTTGTTTGTTTGTTGTGTTTTATTGTTTGTCGTTGCTTTGCGGAACCTGCTAGGTGCTGTGCAGGGGCAGGGTTCTGGCGGGCTGGTCGGCCCCCACCACATTCTCACTTGTTGTATGAAACCTGCCAAATACCGAAACCTTCTCTCCCCCCTCCGACAAACCCGAAACCTCCCCCACACAATAAAAACCTCCCCCCCCCAAAAAAAACAGGAGGATTACTACGTGGTCCACCTGGGCCCCCTGGACTTTGACGGGGCGCGCTTTGTCACCGATTACATCACCTCGCGATGCAGCATAGCAGAGTGAGGCGGGGGGGCGGGGC
Organism: Raphidocelis subcapitata; assembly: GCA_003203535.1. Taxonomy (NCBI): domain Eukaryota; kingdom Viridiplantae; phylum Chlorophyta; class Chlorophyceae; order Sphaeropleales; family Selenastraceae; genus Raphidocelis; species Raphidocelis subcapitata. The sequence goes on from BDRX01000006.1 coordinate 49,304, forward strand.
GGGGGGGGGGAGGGCTGTGCGTGCAGTGGGCGGGGGGCCGGGGCCGGGGCTGGGCTGTGTGGCCCAGCGGGCACGTTTGATGGGAGCGGGACGGGTGCAATGGCTGGGCCTGTTACTGTCTTTGACAGTGCAGGCCCCCGGACGCAAGCAGCGGCACCTCCACCACCCTCTCTCAACCCCCCCAACCCCCCACCCCGCCCCCAACCGCCAGGTGCCTGCGCTACCGCCCCGACAAGCCCAGCCGCGTCTGGTTCGTGCCCCGCCCCCGCGGCGCCGCCGCCGGCGCGGCGCCGCTGTCCATCGAGGCGCCCCCCGCGTTTGTGTTCCACCACGCAAACGCTTTCCAGACGCGCATGCAGGACGGCCGCACGCTCGTCACGCTGTGAGCGGCGCGCGCGGCGCTGCCGCCCTGGCGCGTCCGCCGCCGCCGCGTTCCGCCGCTGCAGCCGCGAACCCGCTGCCTCGCAAACGCCCCGGCCGCCCGGGAATCAAAAGCGCCTGACCCACCCCCGCAGAAACAAGACAAGCTCCCCAACACCGCCCTTGACACCCTCCCCCCACCCCCCCCCCCAAAAACAAACCCGCCCAAAACCGCCAGTGACACGGTCGCCTGGGACACGATCGCCTTTGAGACCAACCAGTACACCCTCTCCCCCGATTACTACGCCGGCGGGCCCCGCACCCAGCTGAGGAGGTACGTTTTCGATCTCACCCGCGGCGCGCTCGCCTCGGACAGCCGGCTCATGCGCCGCTGCTGCGAGTTCCCCTCGGTGGACCCGGCGGCCAACGCGGCGGCGCACCGCGCGGTGTATTGCTGCGCCGACATTGTGGACGACGACCTGCACTGGGGGCCCGCGCAGGTGGGGGGGCTTTGGGCTTGGGCTGGATTTGGATTTGTATTTGGATTTGGGCTGGGGCTTTGGTTTTTTGCTGTGCTGTGGTGTGCTGTGCGGTGGCTTTGGCTTTGGCTTTGGCTGGGGCCTTGGATGTGCTGTGCCGTGCTTTGTCGTGCTGCAACTGTGCTGCGCTGCGCTGCGCTGTGGCTGCCCCTTCGCCCGCCGCAAGCCGTCGCGCGCGCCACCCTCCCCACATCCCCCACCCACCCACCCACTCACCCACCCTCCCACCCACCCACCCAACCCCACCCACCCCGCAGAGCGTCGCGCGCGTGAGCGTCGACCCCGCAGCCGGCCTGGACGGCCCCGTGGACCCCTCGGCGGTGACCCTCGACGTGTGGAGCCCGGGGCGGCGCTGCATCATGAACGAACCCCTCTTCGTGCCGCGCAAGGGTGGGTTTTTGGTGGGGGGGGAGGGGGCAGAGGCGCGTTTCTCGTTCGGAGCGAAGCCCTTGCATGCTGGGACGCGCCTCGAAAGCGGGAGCGGAAGAGCGGCGGCGCTGCGTGGCGCGCGCAGCGAACCCAGGGGCGCCGGCACCCCGCGCACGGCGCTGCGCGACTCAAAACACACACCCCTCTCCACCCCCACCAGGTGCCACCGCCCCCGACGACGGCTACGTGCTGGTGGCCGTCCACGACGCCGCCACCGGCAAGGGCAGCCTCGCGATACTGGACGCCTCCCGCCTCGCCGCCGGCCCCGTCGCGACCATTCGGCTGCCGCACATCCTGCCGGCGGGGCTGCACGGCAGCTTCTCCGAGGCGGTGTTCCACGAGGGGTCGGAGGCGCTGCCGAAATGGGTGGAGCCGACCCCCATCCGCCAGATCTGAGCGCGGCGGATCTGAGATCTGGCCAGGCAGCCCCTTGTGGGGTTGCGCCCCCTGCCGACTGTGCCCCCCCTTGCCAATTCCCCCGCCCCCTTCGTTTCCCCCCCGTTTTCACCCCAAACGCTCTGCTGAGTGAACGTTGGCGCGCGGAGGTTGCCGGCTTGTGCCCTCAACGTCGGCGCCCCCTCCGCGCAGCCGCCGCGGCCTCTGGCGGCGCCTGCGCCCGCCAAACCGCCGCGCCCGCGCCCCTGCAAACCCGGGGGTGGGGCCCCTCCGCGCCCCCGGCGGCAGGCGCCGGCGCCACCGCCCCGCCGAGCGTTTGCGGCGCGGTTGGGGTTGGAGCGGCCAGGGACCGCGGCAGCTCGCCTGCCGCGCCCAGTTGCCCGTTACGCGTACACAACAATAAAAAGCCCCGGCAGGTTGACGCGGCGCCGCCGCGCGCATGGCAACGCGTGCGCGGCCGCGCGCCGCTCCCCTGCTGCACTGCAAACGCCCCGGTGTTGAGATGCGCAGCAGCACACGCACGCCAAAGCGCCCATTGGTGCTTGTAAAGTTGAGTTTCCGGGCTTCCTGTAAGCTGGAAGTTCACAGGTCAGCCGGTCGCGGTGATGTGGCGGGTTGACGGCGGCCTTTCGAGTCGGCGCGCGGCGCGGCTTTGAGACCGGCATCAGAGCAGCGCGGCGGCAGAAACAGGCACCAAAGAATCTCGTTCGCGGCATTCCTTTCCTCGGCATTCCTTTCAGGCCGCGTTCGATCGGCGCCGGGACTGCTGCCGAGTTAAGACCCCCTCCCCCCCCAGCCCAATGAGCGATATGGACGACGTTCTGCGGGAGGAAACAACACCGGAGCCGGAGCCTCCGACCCCCCGCTCGCTCAGCGACGGCGCGCGCGCCGCCCCCGCCCCGCCGCCGCCGCCGCCGCCGCCGCTCGCGGGCAACCCCCTGCTCGGTGCCCCGCACCCCGGGCCTGCGGAGCAGGCGCTTGCGCTGGCGTGCCTGCGCGGTGATATGCTCGGCATCCGCAACGCCGCGGCGGCGCTGGAGCAGCCGGGCGCGGGCCCTGCGGCGCCGCCGTTTCACGCGCGCTCTCTGGACGACCACGGCAACGCCGCGCTGCACAATGTGCTGCTCGGCGCGCTGTGGGCGCAGCAGATGGCGGGGCGCGAGGAGGAGGCGCGGCAGCGGGCGGGGCGGCAGCGGGCGGGGAGCGGCGCCGCCGCGTGGGGCGGCGGGCCGGGGTCGTTCTCACTGCCGGGGGCGCTCGCCGAGGCCGGCGGCGGCGCCGGCGGCCGCGGCGGCGAGGGCCCGCCCCGGCAGGGGCTGCTCGCCTGCTGCTTCGGCGGCGGCGCGCTGCCGGCCGACGGCCGCGTGAGCGACGCGGACGGCCTGCGCTGCAGCATCGACGGCGGCAGCGGCAGCGGCAGCGGCAGCCTCAGCTGCGGCGGCCGGCGGCAGGGGGCCTTTGGGGGGGACGGCGCCGCCGGCGACGCCCGGCCGGCCGCCGGCAGCGGCGGCGGCGGCGGCGGCGGCGGCACCATCCGCGTGCGCGCGGACCCGGCGGCGTTCCTCCACTGCCTGGAGGGCCTGCTGGCGCTGGGCGCCGACCCCTGCGCGCGCAACGCGGCAAAGCTCACGCCTATGCTGCTGCTCGCGACCGGCGCGCTCGGCGCCTCCCAATGGACCCCCCGCGCCGTCGCGTCCCTCGCGGCGGCGGCGCGCGCCCGCGGCGGCGCCGCCGCGGCCGCGGCCGCCGACGCCGGCGGGCGCTGCGCGCTGGCGATCGCGGCGCGGCACCTGCCAGAGGGCGGCGGCGCGGCGGGCGCGCTGCAGCCAAAGCTCGCCGCGCTCAAGGCGCTGCTGTCCGCGGGGGCGGACCCCAACGCCGCCGACGCGGCCGGCATGACGCCGCTGATGCACGCGGCGGACGCGAGCTGCGACAAGGGGGTGCTCACTTTCCTTCTGGAGGCCGGCGCCAACGCGCGGCTGGTGGGCGCGCGCGCTGTTTGTTTGGCACCCGTGGTTGTGTTTGCTGGGGTTTTTTGGGATGGGGCGCGCGCGCCGGGCGCAGGCGGGGGTGGGGCGTGGGGTCGGCGCTGGCTGGCGGCCGGGGAGCGTGGCGGCGTGCGATGGACGGCCCCACCGCGGGGCGCTGGCGCCAGCGGCCCTGGCGCCGCCGCCGTTCCAGGCTCAGCCCGAACCCCGACCTTGGCCTTGCCACGCCCGCCGCCGCCTCCCCCCTCTGAAACCTGCGCCCCATGGAAACAAACCCTAAAAAAACCCCGCAGCTCGACTACAGCCGGCGCTCCGCGCTGACCTTTGCCATCGCGGCGCAGCGGCTGCAGCCCTCGCCCGCGGTGACGGACGAGGAGCGTGCCGCCCGCGCCCGCCGCGCCTCGCGGCGCGCGCGGCACGGCGGCGGCAGCGGCGGCGGCGCAGCCGCGCTCGACCAGCGGCTAACGAGCGGGGCTGCGGAGGGCGGCGGCGGCAGCTACAGCAGCGGCGACGGCGACGGCGAGGCGCCGCCATCGCCGCCGCTGCCGACGCACGGCGGCGTGCTGCGTGCGCTGCTGTCGTACGGCGCGCTCTCCCTCCACGCCGACTCCATCAACACCCGCTTCCCCGGTCTGGACGCCCGCACGCAGCTGCACGTCGCGGTGAGGCGCGGCGACGCGCGCGCGGCGGAGGTGCTGCTCGCCAGCGGCGCCGAGGTGGACGCCGCGGACGCGCACGGCAACGCACCGCTGCACTACTTTGGGATCGTCGACTTTGACCCCGACGCGGCGCTGGGCATCGTGGAGGCGCTCCTGGCCCACGTGAGGCTGTGGCGTGTTTTGGTTGCAGTTTTGGTCTGCCCTTTGGGGCTGGCTTTGTTTGCACTTGCCCGCTTTTGGGAGGGTGGGGTCGCGCCACCTGGCAGCTTGGACCGCCTCGCTTACTCGCTTTGATTCTGTTCGCCTGGCCTGGCCGTACGACCGCCCACCGCCCCAACCCCCGTCTGTTGCTCCGCAGGGCGCCAACCCCAACGCCCGCAACGCGGCCGGCCTTCAGCCGCTGGACCTGGCCTGCTGGCAGGACCAGCCCCAGCGCGGCCCGCCGCCCCGCGAGCCCGCCGTGAGGCGCTGGTGCGTGCCGATACACGCCCAGCTGGTGGCGCACGGCGCGGTGCACAGCGCCGCATTCTTGAAAGGCCAGCAGCCGGCCAGGACCAAGAGCCTCTCCCGGCTGCTTTTCAGCTCGGAGAGCTTCGGCAGCATCCGCGGCGCCAGGTCAAACCCCCGCAGCGGCGGCTCCGCGGCGTCGTTGGGGCCGGCGGGGGCCGGGGCTGCGGGCTTTGCCCCGCGCGGCGGCGGCGGCGGCGGCGGCGGCGGCGGCGGCGGGATCGGGCGCTGATCGCCGTGTCTCACCCAACTCGGGCATCTCGCGCGGTTCGCTGGCTTGTTGCGTTTGGGCTTTTTTGAGAAATGCAACGTTATATCTGCCCTACATTTTGCTTCGCAATGCACAATGCCATCTCTGCTGCTGAGGCCTGCCTGCTTTGTGGTCTGCACCCGACGCACGGCCCGCGCCGCTGCCAACGGTCGAACTGTCAAGAAGGTCTCCAATGGCGCTCGCGCACAGCGTTTCCTGATAACCGGCCCTCGCTGCCGCCCACTGCCGCTGCAGCCCACTGTTGCTGCCGCCCACCGCTGCTTTCACCAGCCACCCTGCCCGGCTTCCAACGGTGTAAGGCGCGGAGTCCCGAGCGGTTTACAACAGATTGCTCATGCAGAGGGTGGCCCCCATTTCTTCTGCGCGGCGCGGCGCGCACGCTGGCCTAGCGCCGGCCGCTGCCGCAGCTGCTTGCCACTGGGCAACCAGCGCACAGAGCCCGCCGCCGAGCCGCCGCTGCGGCTGCGGCCGGCCGCCCGCGACCGCCGCCGGGCTCCCGGCCGCGCCGCCACCGCAGAGCAGCGCGGCGGCGGCGGGGCGGCAGGGCGGCTTCGGTTTCGGCTTCGGCTTCGGCGCCGGCGCCGGCCGCCGCTCAGCCTCCCCCCAGCAGCGCCTCGAGCGCGGCGTTCTCATCTCCCCCCGCCGCGGCCAGCGCCTTGTCCGCCTCGTCGCGCGCAAAGCCCATTTCGCAGATGCGCTTGAGGCGGGCCTCGTGGTCCCCAGAGTCGCGCGCAAAGGCCTCGGTCCAGTACCTGGGTTGGTTTTGGATTGGGGTTGGGGGGGTTGGGTTGGGGTGGGGTGGGGTGGGGTGGGGTGTGTGGTGCGTTGGCGCGTCTGTGTATTGTGTGCGCGTGTTTGGGGCAGGGCGCCGATGGGGCGGGCCGCAACGCCGCCGCCGCCGACACGCCGCCGGCGCAAACAGCAGAGAGCAGCGGCGGCCCCACACACCCCGCCGCCCCCCAACCGCGGGCTCGCCTGGCCGTTTTCTCAAACGTCTCAAAGTCTGAGAGGTACTGCTTGGCCACCACCGCATCCTGGGGGTCGTCCGGCTGGGGGCTGGACAGCAGCGCCTGCGGGGCAGGGGGTGGTGGAGGAGGAGGGAGGTTGGGGGGTCGGGCAAACGGTTGGGAAGGAGGGCTCGGCTGCGGGGGTGGAGACTCAAGAGAGAGAGAGAGAGAGAGAGAGAGAGAGCACGCCTTGTTGCACAGCCAGCGCGCAAGCACGCACATGCGGCGCCTCCCCACAGCCCGCGGTGGGCGCCAGCATGCAACACAGCCCCCTCCAAAAGGGCGAGTCGCGCGAGCGCCCTTCTTCCCCCCCAAACCGCCCCACCTGCAGGCTGAGCAGCGCCGTCTTGAGCGTCAGCGCGGGGCTCCACTGGTCCTTGAGGATGTCGAGGCAGATGGCGCCCGACGCGGACGACACGTTGGGGTGCCACACGCGCGTGGTGAAGCGCATTTTGGGGGGCGCAAAAGGGTACTGCTCGTCCAGCTGGATGTCCACCTGGGGGGGGGGTTGGGAGTGCGGCTTGGGACCTGGGGGCCTGCAGGGGCTGGCGCGGGGCACGGGCAGCTGGCGGGGTGGGCCCCCCACGATGCGTGCGCGCGGGAACAGGAGAGAGAGAGGGGAAGCGCCGACCGACCTTAAACAGTCCGCCGTCGTAGGGCGTGTCCTTGGGGCCCGGCACGCTGCCGATGAGCCGCTGCAGGTTGTCGTTCACGACCTCAACCGTCACGCCGCTGGCCTTGTCGTTGCCGATCTCCCGCAGCTCCTTCTGGATGCGCCCAAAGTCGACCATGGCGGGCCGGGGGGCCGCCGCGCCGCGCGGGGCGGCGCTGCGGAGGGGGGCGGCTGTCTGCGGTCTCGGGGGCCCGCCGCGACCCGCGCGCCCGGCGCCGGTGCGCCTGCGCCCACGCCGCGCCGCGCGCCGACCGACCGCGGCGCGCGCGATCCGCGGCTCACGCAGCCGGGGCGTGCGCGGTTGCGGCCGCAGCGGCCGACGGTGCGCGCGCTCGCGTGCGGCGGCAGCGGCGCGCCGCTGCTGCGGGGCCGGGAGGCGCTCTGCTGCTGCAGCGGCCTGGCGATCGCTTCAGGCCCCTGTGCGGGCGCGCAAGCTGCACGAACGCCCCTGGATCGCGGGCGCGCGGTCTGCGTGGAGAGCTCGGCTTCGCGGCTTCGCGCACGGCTTCTGTGAGAGGCAGGGGTTCGCCGGTTAGGTGCTGCTGCTGCTGGTCGACTTGGTGTAATGAAGAGGCGTTGGCGAGAGCCAGGGCGCGCTTCTGCCTGCGAGGGTCAGGGAAGCTGCCCCTGTCCTGCCCCTGCCCCTGGCGCTGTGCGCTTCGCTGTTTCAGGGTCTTACATGGCCAATTCACGGCTGTGCGCGTCCTTCTCGACCTTGTACGGGGCCTGTACGCGCCTAGATCGCGGAGGTGCAGGTCTCGTTGTAGAACGGGACCCTCTAAAAGCTGTCGCAGGGCAGCAGCGGCATGCAGGCGCGGCTGCAGCTCGCGCGGTCGCCGCGGCCGTGCGGACGGCGCGCCCCGCGCACGGCGACGCCGGGCGCGCTGGACGGCCTCGCGCGCCGGCGCCCCGCGGGCACCGCCGTCGCCCGCGCGATCGCCGGCGGCGCCGACGACGCCGACCCCGCGCCGGTCGCGCTGCCGCTGTTCCCGCTGCCCAGCGTGCTGCTGCCCTCCCAGGGCGGCGTCGTGCGCGTGTTTGAGCCCCGGTTCCTGGCCCTCTTCCGTGATCAGCAGCGCGCCGCCGCCGCCGGCGCGGCGCGCCCCCCGCAGCTGCGCTTCGGCCACGTGCTGTCCCCCGCCGCGGCGCCGCCCGCGCTGCTTGACGGCGCGGTCGGCGGGCTGCCGGGCGTGGGCGTGTACTGCCGGGTGACCCGGGTGGAAGAGGCCGCCGGAGGCGGGGAGCTGCTGGTGCGTTACGAGGGCGTGCGGCGGTTCAAGCTGCTGGCCGTGGAGAGCGAGAGGGAGCCCTACCCGCTGGCGGCGGTCAACTGGTGGGGGGGGGAGGCGAAGACCAGGGGGCAGCGGGGCGGGCCAAGTGGGGGCTCCGGCATCGGCCAACGCCGAGGGCCGCGCGCCGCTGGCGGCAGTCGCTAAACCCGCCCTGCCCTGCCCGGCGCCCGCGAAGCGGCGGCCAAACCGCCAACGCCACCCGCACCGGGTTACATGAACTTTATTACATACCCCCCCCCCCCCAAGGTATGACGACGACCTCGCGGGCCTGCCGCCCCAGGAGCGCGCCGCGGTGGACAGCCTGGAGCGGGAGGTGATGGCGCTGCTGGCAGAGGCGGCGCGGCTGTCGCGCAGGCTGGGAGGCGCCGGCGGCGCAGCCGGCGAGGGGAAGGGAGAAGGAGAGGGAAGGGGAGGGGGATTCGGCGGCGGCAGCGAGCTGCCCGCCGAGCTGCTGCGCTACGCGCCGCCGCCCGCAGCGGCGTGCGGCACCGAAGACTACCTGCGCGCCGCGGGCGTGCCCGCCGGCGAGGCGATCGCGGTGTGGCGGCGGCACGGCAGCGTCTACGGCGCGCCCACGGCGCGGCGGGCGGCGGCGGGCGACCCCTACCAGGCGCTGAGGGAGGCGGTGGCCAAGGAGCGGCGGCAGGAGCTGTTCTCCTTTGCGGCGGCGGGCTGCCTCGAGGTGGGGCGGGGCCGGGGTGGGGGGGCGCTTGGCGGTCCATTGCGCCCTTCGAAGCCACTCTGCACAGCCCCCGCTCGCCCATTCAGACATCCAGCAAGCTCCGGCAATACCAAAACCGGTACCCCCAAAGGCCCAACCCTCCCTCCCGCCGCCCCCACGCACCCTGGCAGCTCGGCACGGTGGAGCGCCTGGCGCTGCTGCTCAGCCGGGACGCCGCGGCGCGGCTGGCGTACGTCGCAGAGGCAGCGCGGCCGCACATCGCGGAGCTGGCGGCGCGGGCCGCCGTCAAGGGCGCGCTGGGCTAGGCCGCGCGGGCGCGGTTTTGGGTTCCGCGCGGGCGCGCTGTTGGGTCCTGCGACGGACAGGATCGGCCTGGGGGTTGGGTAGGGGCTGCCGCTTTCGCCGAGCGGCGGCGCGGCGGCGGCTTTTTTTTTGGTTTGGAGCCGCGCGGCGCCGCGGCCTGTACAATTACGATTGACCTGCACCACCAATGCATGCCGCCTGTGGGCTCCATTCGGGAGCGGATTGCACCGCTGCATCTGTTTGTGTTTTGTTGCGCTGGCCTGTACCTCGTTTGAGCGAACCACGCAAATTGGCAAGTTTTGCACCATATCGCGTAATCGTGCCGCCCTGTTGTAAACTGCACGCCCTGCGGTCGGCTTCCTGGAGACGCTTGGAGTGCTGCGAGTGCTGCAATGTGCGCTGTGCGTTCGCGCCGCCCGCCGCCCGCCGCCCCGCCCTCCGTCACCAGCGTCACCGCTGCGGCAACCCTCGCCAAGTACAATGCCGGCAACTGCCTCTTTTCACTGTCCATTGTATCTGGGCGCCGCCGCAAACCCGCCCCTGCGTGGATCACCGTCACGGGGTTTGCCGGGCGGCCTGCGGTCGTTTTCGCCAGCCTGAAGCGCGAAAAGGGCAGCGGCAGCCGAAATCGAAGCAGTGATCATGCGCGCTGGCCATGCGGGCGCCGTTCAGCCGCGGGGGCGCTGCCGCGCCGCCGCTGCGGCCGCGGCGCGGCGGCCTGCGTTGCGGCGCGCCCGCCTGCAGCTGGCGGCGCGCGCCGTGTCGGGCTCTTCGGGGAGCTCCCGCCGGCTGCTGGTGCTGCACGTAGGCAGTTACCTCGACCTGCGGGGCGGGGGAGCGGCGGGGGAACAGCGCTACGCGCGCGGTTGGCCCCCTGCGGGCGCGCCCCTGCTGCCACCGTCGCCCTCAACCCCGGCTGACCCGTTGCAAACCAAGCAACCCCGATCGTGCACACACACAGGGAGACGAGGCCGCGTGGTACTGGGGCGGCGTGGCCGCAGCCGCGGCCGCAGCAGGGGCGCCCCCCGCCGCCGACGCGCCCCCCGCCGCCGACGCGCCCCCGCCGGCGGTGGACGACGCCGAGCGCCGCCGGCGCGCCGAGGCGCTGTCGAGCCGGGTGATGGAAGCCGAGGGGTTCCCGGATCTTCTGGAAGTTGTGGAGTCCCACTGGCAAGATCTGGCGCTGCGCGACGTGCGGCGCATGCTGCTGAGGTGGGGGCGGGGCTTTGGGGGGCGGGGCTTCGGGGCCGGGGCGCGGGGGCGCGGGAGCGGGGCCCCGGCCCAGGCGGCGGTGCGGAATGGTCCAGTGGCAGGCGCGTTGCAAAAGGCGGAGCATGTGTACCTGCCAGCTGCACACATCCGCGCGGCGCCGCGCCCGCCCCGCCAGGCTCTGCGCTGTGTTCGAGGGCGGCGCCGACGCCGCGGCGCTCCCGGGCCTCGCCGCCGCGCTGCCGCGGCTGCACCGCGCCGCGGCGCGGCGCGTCGCGGAGGTCGCCGCCTCGGGCGGCGCGGCCGCAGAGGCGGGCGGGGAGATTGCCAGCGTGCTGTGGTGCCTGGCTGAGCTGGGGGGCCACCTGGAGGGGGCCGACGGGCTCAACGGCGGCGGCGGCGGCAGTGGCGGCAGCGGCAGCAGCAAGACACTTGCTGCAGATGCGGCGAATGCAGCGGTTGGGGACAGCGATGGCGAAGAGGCCGCCCTGCCCGAGTTTCTCGAGTCGGTTGGAGGCTGGATGCTAGCCGTTGCCGGCGGCGGCAGCGGCGGCGGCGGCGGCGGCGGCAGCTTGGGCAGCGGCGCCGCCGCGCGGCTGTCTGCGGCGCTGCCGGGGCCGGACGGCGTGTCCTGTGCCTGGGGCCTGGGCCGCCTGCTCGGCGCCGCCCGCCCCTCGCCGCCGCCGGCCGCCGCCGCCGACGCGTTTGACGCGCTGTGCACCGCCGTGGCCGAAGCCATACCGCAGTCCACCGCCGGTGCGCGCCGATTTGGGGCGCCCCAGCCCTGCGCGCGCCGGGTCGGGAGGTCTGCGCGAGGGACGCCCCGCCCCGCCTATTGCCCATCACGAATTGGGAATTGGGGCCGGCTTGCGGCAAACTGGTATCTGCAGGAAACAGAAGTGCAATCGACTTTGGCCCTCGCCTCACACGCCAACCCCCTCAAAAAAACGAACAAAGCAGTGGCCCCCATGGCGCCGGAGGATTTGACCGACCTGGCAGACGGCGTGTCAGCGTCGCGACGGCGCTCCGCGGCGACGGCGCGGCTGCTTGACGCGGTTGCGCACGAGGTGGGTGGCGGGCGGGGGCTAGGGCTTTTGGAAGGGGAGCGGGGAGGGGCCGTCCGGGAGAAGCTTCCGGCCGGCAGGGGCGCGCGACGGGGCCTGGCCTCCCGTTGACCCGGTCAAACAACGCCTGCCTTGCAAAACGGCGACCACCCCGTCCCTGCCAGGTGTACCGCCAGCTGTCCAACCGCCACAGCGGCACCGCCGGCTTCCTGCCCGCCGACCTGGTCAAACTCCTCCGCGCCTACGCGGCAGCTTCCTACGCCGACGGCTGCGCGCCGCGCATGCTGGACGCGGCGGCGACTTACGCTGTCGGCCGCGTGCGGGCCGGCCACCTCAACGCCATAAGGCACGCTTGCGCGCGCGCGCTCGTTCGGGTGGGGGGCAGAGGGCAGGCTCAACACAGGCGGCCCCTGGCCCTGGAGGAAAGAGGCTTCGGGCGGGCCACTCGCGCGCCTCTGCTCCTTGCTGCACTTCTCCCACGACACACAGACACACGAAAGCTCTGTCTTGCGCCCCCCCCCCCCAAACAAAACCTTATCATATCCCCAAACCGCGCAGCCGCCCCGCCGACCTGTCCGCCCTGCTGGCGGCCTACGCCGACCTATCCCACTTCAGTGTGGTGGTGCCGGAGCTCATCCAGACGGTGACGCAGCAGGTGCGCGCGCGCGCTGGGCGCGCGCGCGCTGGGCGCTCGCGAGCTGGACGCATGGGGCCTGTGAATTCACTGCCTGCCCCAACGTGCGCAACCCCCCCCCTTCAACAACCAACCGCGCGGCCCGCACCCCCAAACCGCCAGGTCTGCCGCGGCGTGGCAGCTTCCCACGAGCTGCTGCACTCCCGCCCCGATGACTACGCCCACCTCGGGCCCCACGCCCACTGGGACGTGCCGTGCGCCGCGCAGCTGCTCGGCGCGCAGCTGCGCCTCGGCTACCTGCCGCCGGGGCAGCAGCTGCGGGCGCTGGCCGCGGCGGTGGCGCCGCACGCCCGCGGGGGCGGGTGGGGGGAGTCGCTGGCGCTGCTGGACGCCCTCGCCTCGTGCGGGCACCACCCCGGAGAGCACTTGATGGAGGCCTTGCTGGGGCGCGTGCAGCAGCTGCTGCCGCCCGCGCCGCCGCCCGCTGACCTGGCAGGCCTGCTGTTCAGCTGCGCCCGCCTCGGACACGCGCCGCCGCCCGCGCTGCTCGACGCCGCTGGAGACGGCGTCGCGCTGAGCGAGGAGGCGGCGGTGGCGGCGGCGGCGGCGGCGGCGGCGGCGGCGGGCAGCGGCGGCGGGGGCGCGGACAACGGCGGCAGCGGCGGCAGCAGCGGCGGCGGCCCCCTGAAGGCCCAGCAAGTGGTCCGCTGCCTGTGGTCCCTGGCCGCGCTGGGGGCTCTCACCCTGCCGCGCCTCGGCTGGCTGCTGGTGCGCCTGTCCGCCTGCCGCTGGTCCGCGCTGTCGCGCGAGCAGCTCGCGGCGGTCGCCGCGGCGCGTGCGCTGGCGGGAGACGAAGGGGCGGAGCTGGCCGCGGAGATCTTGCCCTCAGATCTTCTGCGCCGCATCGATTCTGCCTGGCACGACACGTGCTTGCCAGACCTGGCGCGCGGCGGCGGGCTCGGCGACGCGGGCGGCGGTGGGGGCGGCGCAATGTGGGCAGATGCCGAGGCTGCTGTAGAGGCCTGGCTTGGCGGCTGCGGCGGCAGCACTACCGCCCGCGTGAAGCTGCCGCGGCGGCAGCAGGGCAAGGAGCAGCAGGCGCAGCACGCTTCGGGCGCTTGGGTTGCCTGGCCACCACTGGAAGCCGCGCCGGCTTCAAGCGAGGAGGCACAGCGGCAGCAGGGCGAGCACGGAGCGGGCCGGCAGCTGCTGGTGCTGGCCCATCGCAGCACACTGCTGTCGCAGAGGCCGACGTGCGCATCGGGTGCGCTGCTGCTGCACGCGCGGTTGCTGGCGGCGCTCTGCAGCGGGGACGGCAGCAGCGAGGCGGGCGTCAGTGGCAGCGGGCCGCCGGGAGTCGAAGAGGCGCTGCTGTTGGTGGCCGAAGATTGGGCCGAGGCGGCGGAGCGCGCATCAAGCAGCAGCCAACGCAGCAGCAGCGGGGCGGACGGCGGCAGCAGCAGCGACGACGGCGCCAGCAAAGCCAGGTTGCCTGCATCGCCGCTGGGCAGCTGGCGCAGCGACCAAGGCGTTTGGCCCGGACTGGTTTTGCCGCTGCGCCTGTGATTTGGCCCCCTCTGCTGTAAGCGCTGCACATCGCTTTTCAGAGCTGGATTTACAGGGTCGGGGCAAACAATGGGCTGCTGATGTTGCAGCAGCTGCAGGGGGCAGGCTCTTTCGATAAGATAGGTTGCGTTTTTTCGCTGGTGCTCGGGGCCCTCTTGTGCAAAGGCAGTGACCGCGGAAAGGGAGGCAGTGCTGTTTGGAGGGGTGATCGGAGGGAGGCACTTGGGGAAGGGGGAGCGTTCGGGGTAGGAGTTGTCGGTTGCGTTAAGAAAGGGGATGCGTACTGTGCGGGTTGCGCTGTGGATTGGTTGGGCTGGCGCAAAGATAGCGCTAAGGGAGGCGACACAAAACCAGTGCGCCAGCCCAAACCAGAGAGGAGGGGGCGCGCACTGCGGGCTTGCGCCGCGCCGCCGCCGCCGACAAGAACGGGAGCATCGCTAAGGGATGACACACAAGGGGATGAGAGGCAGAGAAGGAACCAAAGCCGCTGCAAAACGGGGCCGGGGGCCAAGGGGATCCTCATCAGAAGGTGTAGTCGACCGTGCCAAAGGAGGCCGCGCTGTCCCAGGTGTAACCCGCCAGCGCCGCGCTGGTGAGCGTCAGCCGCGTCGCCGGTTTCAGCGCCACCGGCGAGGAGAGCACGATGGTGCCCGTGGTGGCGCTGGTCCTGGTGGTGAGCGCCTTGGCGGCAAAGGCGCCGCTGGTGCTGCTCCAGGTGACGCTGACGGTGGCCGCGGCGAGGATGTTGGCGCCGCTGGCGTCGCGCGCCGCCAGGGTGACCTTGAAGTAGGTGGTGCCGGTCTTCCTGTTGAACACCTGCTGGCTGCTGGCGACGACCACAGAGAGCATGTTGGCCAGGGGCTGGGGGCTGGGGCTGGGGCTGGGGGAAGGGCTGGGGCTGGGGATGGGGCTCGGTGACGGCGACGGGCTGGGGGAAGGGCTGGGGCTGGGGCTGGGCGACGGCTGGGGGTGCACGACGGCGGTGGGCACGGCGGGCCACTCGATGGTGAGGCTGTACTCCCCCAGGGACGCGTAGTTGGTGTAACCGGTGACGCCATCAGCGCCGTCGCCCACGCCCGTCAGCGAGGCAGAGTAGGTGCCGGCGGCGGGCAGGTCCACGGTGAAGGGGCCGGACAGCAGGCCGGCGGCGGTGTCAAAGGTGGCCAGCAGCGTGGCGCCGTCGGCGCCAAACACGTCCAGCCGCATGTCGACGTCGGCGCGGTCGCCGGGCGTCAGCGCGACGGTGATGACGGCGGGGCCGTTGCCGCCGGCGGTGAAGGAGAAGAAGTCGATGTCGCCGGTCCTCTCAATGTTGCCGTACGTGGTGTTGGTGAGGCGGTCGGGGTTGGTGGCCACGGGGACCGCAGTCAGGGGCGTGGCGGTGGTGCTGGTGTTGCCGTTGGCGTCGGTGCGGCGCGTGAGCTTGGTGCTGATGATGGCAATGTCGTCCTGCAGCTGGGTGGCGCCTGCGTACTCGCCCTTGGACCACTGGGAGACGGGCTTGCCGTAGGAGTTGCCCATGATGGGCGCCCAGTTGGCGTGGCCCGCGTAGTAACCGTTGGTGGCGTCGCCGTCGTGGCTCAGGCCCAGGCGGTGGCCAAGCTCTGGGGGTGAGTTTGGGGGGGATTGGGGGGAGGGGCCGGTGAGCAGGGTTGCTTTGGGTGTTTGGTTTGGGCTGCGTTTGGTCTGCCGCTGGCGCACAGCAGCAGCATGTACACAGCAGCGGGCTTGCTGCTGCTGCCCCCTGCTGCCCTCGCCGCTGCGGCTGCAACGCAACGCAACGCCTGCGCCGCCCCCCAGCACCCTCCCCAAACAAAACCACCCTCACCGTGGCTGGTGGCCTCTGCGACGTACTTGGGCGCGCCGTTGGCCAGCTGGGCGGGGAAGATGTAGGCGGGCTCGTAGTAGGCGCTGGCAAAGGTGTTGACGTAGGCCACGCCGCCGCTCTTCTGGCCGTACCAATCCAGGGAGGAGCCGCCGATGACGGCGCGCGAGCCCTTGCTGGTGAGCACGAGGGGCGCGCCGGCCGCGTCGGTCTCCTCGGTGGTCACGTCCACGTTCCACGCGGCGTAGTCCTCGGCCACGGCGCGCCAGATGGCGATGATGTTGGCGCGCTCCTGGTCGCTGAAGGTGGTGGCGTCGCCGTCGATGTCGTAGGCGGGCGTCACAATGGCGCTGCCGTTGGTCATGGAGTTCCAGGCGGTGCCCGTGGCCGTGTAGCCCGTGAAGTCAAGCAGCAGGATGCGGGCCGCGCCGGGGCGGCTGTGCAGCTTGAACGCCAAGGTCAGGTCGGTGGGGTCGTTGGCGCCGGGCATCGCCGCGGGCGGCGGCAGCGCGGCGTCCTCCGGCACGGCCAGGCCCTCGCACGCAAAGATCAGCTTCTTGGTGAGCTTGTCGTAGCCAATGTCGTGGTCGTTGAGCAGGTGGGCCAGCTCGGCAACGTCTACGCCGGCGCCGCGGGCAACGGCGGCCATGTTGGGGCCGATGGCATCGAGGGCGGCACTGGAGGGGGAGGGGGGGAGGGAGGGAGAGCGGGGCAAGCATGAGTGAATGCAGGAGAGCAAGAGGGAGGGAGGGAGGGGCCTCGCCGCGAGCAGCTGTCTGGCTGTCTGGGGCTGCGCTGACCAGGGCGCGAACGGTGGCGTGAAGCGCGGCGAGTCGCGCAGTATGCAGCGCCAAGGCGCGCTGCTGCCCGCTGCAAACGCGTGCGGCGCGCGCGGCGCGCGCGATTTGCTCACTTGTTCCAGGCGATGTGATCAAAGTGGGGCTTGCCGGCGGCGCGGGCCGCGGCGGCAGGGTCAGCGGCGGGGTCGGCCAGGGGCCGGGCCACCGCACGCGTCGCCAGCAGGCACGCCGCCAAGACGCAGAGGGCGCGGAGCGAGACACGGGCCATGTCTGCTGCTTAGATTGTATGTGATGGCTGCTTGGGCTCGCTGTCTGGGTGCACGGAGGTGCAACGGGGTGCTTTGGACGCGGTCGCGAGAGAAGCAAGTCGTGTGAATAGGCTCGTTTGTGTTCGTTGAGGCGTTGTGAGAGACCGTTGTAAGCTTTGAAGCTTGGATGTGCAATGCGACTGGCCGGCGGGGCTTTAGTGGGGCGGCGCCGGGCCGCCCCGCGTCGAGCCCGCTACTCATCACCGGGAGCAGCACCGGGCGCCGCGGCGGGAGCACGGGCAGGCGGGTGGGAACATGACGGCGAGCCTCCTGCACTGCCGTGGGCAGCCTTGCTTGAGCTCCTGATGGCATTCACACGCTTTGATTGCGTTTATCGAGCACGCTGGCCCTGCAAAGGCCCGCCGCGCGGCGCAGGCGTGGGCGGCCCCACACGCGCGCAGCGGCTCGCGCGCAGGCCGGGCGGGCGGGCGGCGGCGGCGGCGGCAGGTGGCAGATAGCGGCGCGGCAGGCCGCCATGCTGGTGTTTCTGGCGTTGTGCGGGCAGCGTCGCGGCAGCGGCCGTTGGGCGAGGAGCAGCCGGCGCAGCACGCCTGACGCCTCTGGCGCCTGGCCACCGCTGAAAGCCGCGCCGGCTTCAAGCGAGGAGCCACAGCGGCAGCAGGGCGAGCGCGGAGCAGTCTGGCAGCTGCTAGTGCTGGCCGGACGTAGCACGCTGCTGGCGCAGAGGCCGACGCGCGCATCGGGTGCGCTGCTGCTGCACGCGCGGCTGTTGCGCGCCGCAGGGGTGCCGCTGCATCAGGCCGCGCGGCCTGGCCGGAGGAGCGCGCTTTACGGAGCCTATTGGCCGGCTGAAACAGTGAGATTTTGCAAGCCAGGCACCTCTTGGGGATCGGCGCACTTGACGCGAGGCGGCCCGAGCTTAACACCCGGCCGCCCTTTGTCAGGCAAATCTGCCCCTTGCAACTTCCTCCAAGCGGCCGTGATGGGCCGAATGCCCCGGGATCACTGTTTGGGCACGCCATGGCAGCAGCATTCAAGCTCAACAGCCTATGCTAGGTGCTGCCTCGGCTGGTCACTGCGGGCTCTCGCCAATGGCAGCCGCAGCAGACCTACCGCACCACACCGCACTTGCAGCACAAGCAATCAACACAGGTAGCAACCTTACGCCGCTGCCTAGGCATTGTTCAGAGGCCGTGCTTGCAGCAGCATGCCTGAACTGGGGGTGCGTGTTGGGCAAAGGCGGGGGGGGGGGGGGAGCGCGGAGCGCCCGCCTCCCCTTCCCCTGACCGTTGCCACAGCGCTGCCCGCACCACGCCACATATATATTTATCGGATTAATCCGCACGGCAGCCTGCCGCTGCTGAGTGCCGCCTGCCGCTGCAGCAGCAGCCCTGCCCACCCACCCGCCCCACACGCGAGCCGCGTGGGGCCGCCGACGCCTGCGCCGTGCGACCGGCCTTCAGCATGCGCCCAATGCGCTCAATAGATGCGATCAAAGCATGTGAATGCCATCAGGAGCTCAAGCAAGGCTGCCACGGCAGTGCAGGAGGCTCGCCGCGATTTTCACGGCCATTCCCACCGTGCCTGTCCGCGTTCCCGCCGCTGCGCCCGGTGCTGCTCTTTGCCGTGAGTAGCGGGCTCGACGCGGCGCCGCCCCAATAAAGCCCCGCCGGCCAGTCGCATTGAACATCCAAGCTTCAACGGTCTCTCACAACGCCTCAACGAACACAAACGAGCCTATTCACACGACTTGCTTCTCTCGCGACCGCGTCCACAGCGCCCCGTTGCACCTCCGCGCACCCAGACAGCGAGCCCAAGCAGCCATCACATACGATCTAAGCAGCAGACATGGCCCGTGTCTCGCTCCGCGCCCTCTGCGTCTTGGCGGCGTGCCTGCTGGCGACGCGTGCGGTGGCCCGGCCCCTGGCCGACCCCGCCGCTGACCCTGCCGCCGCAGCCCCCGCCGCCGGCAAGCCCCACTTTGATCACATCGCCTGGAACGAGTGAGCAAATCGCGCGCGCCGCACGCGTTTGCAGCGGGCAGCAGCGCGGCACAGTGTGCGATTCGCCGCGATTCACGCCACCGTTCGCGCCCTGGTCAGCGCAGCCCCGGACAGCCAGACAGCTGCCCGCGGCGCGGCGCGGCCCTCCCTCCCTCTTGCTCTCCTGCATTTACTCACGCTTGCCCCGCTCTCCCTCCCTCCCCCCCTTCCCCCTCCAGTGCCGCCCTCGATGCCATCGGCCCCAACATGGCCGCCGTTGCCCGCGGCGCCGGCGTAGACGTTGCCGAGCTGGCCCACCTGCTCAACGACCACGACATTGGCTACGACAAGCTCACCAAGAAGCTGATCTTTGCGTGCGAGGGCCTGGCCGTGCCGGAGGACGCCGCGCTGCCGCCGCCCGCGGCGATGCCCGGCGCCAACGACCCCACCGACCTGACCATGGCGTTCAAGCTGCACAGCCGCCCCGGCGCGGCCCGCATCCTGCTGCTTGACTTCACGGGCTACACGGCCACGGGCACCGCCTGGAACTCCATGACCAACGGCAGCGCCATTGTGACGCCCGCCTACGACATCGACGGCGACGCCACCACCTTCAGCGACCAGGAGCGCGCCAACATCATCGCCATCTGGCGCGCCGTGGCCGAGGACTACGCCGCGTGGAACGTGGACGTGACCACCGAGGAGACCGACGCGGCCGGCGCGCCCCTCGTGCTCACCAGCAAGGGCTCGCGCGCCGTCATCGGCGGCTCCTCCCTGGATTGGTACGGCCAGAAGAGCGGCGGCGTGGCCTACGTCAACACCTTTGCCAGCGCCTACTACGAGCCCGCCTACATCTTCCCCGCCCAGCTGGCCAACGGCGCGCCCAAGTACGTCGCAGAGGCCACCAGCCACGGTGAGGGTGGTTTTGTTTGGGGAGGGTGCTGGGGGGCGGCGCAGGCGTTGCGTTGCGTTGCAGCCGCAGCGGCGAGGGCAGCAGGGGGCAGCAGCAGCAAGCCCGCTGCTGTGTACATGCTGCTGCTGTGCGCCAGCGGCAGACCAAACGCAGCCCAAACCAAACACCCAAAGCAACCCTGCTCACCGGCCCCTCCCCCCAATCCCCCCCAAACTCACCCCCAGAGCTTGGCCACCGCCTGGGCCTGAGCCACGACGGCGACGCCACCAACGGTTACTACGCGGGCCACGCCAACTGGGCGCCCATCATGGGCAACTCCTACGGCAAGCCCGTCTCCCAGTGGTCCAAGGGCGAGTACGCAGGCGCCACCCAGCTGCAGGACGACATTGCCATCATCAGCACCAAGCTCACGCGCCGCACCGACGCCAACGGCAACACCAGCACCACCGCCACGCCCCTGACTGCGGTCCCCGTGGCCCCCAACCCCGACCGCCTCACCAACACCACGTACGGCAACATTGAGAGGACCGGCGACATCGACTTCTTCTCCTTCACCGCCGGCGGCAACGGCCCCGCCGTCATCACCGTCGCGCTGACGCCCGGCGACCGCGCCGACGTCGACATGCGGCTGGACGTGTTTGGCGCCGACGGCGCCACGCTGCTGGCCACCTTTGACACCGCCGCCGGCCTGCTGTCCGGCCCCTTCACCGTGGACCTGCCCGCCGCCGGCACCTACTTTGCCTCGCTGACGGGCGTGGGCGACGGCGCTGATGGCGTCACCGGTTACACCAACTACGCGTCCCTGGGGGAGTACAGCCTCACCATCGAGTGGCCCGCCGTGCCCACCGCCGTCGTGCACCCCCAGCCGTCGCCCAGCCCCAGCCCCAGCCCTTCCCCCAGCCCGTCGCCGTCACCGAGCCCCATCCCCAGCCCCAGCCCTTCCCCCAGCCCCAGCCCCAGCCCCAGCCCGCAGCCCCTGGCCAACATGCTCTCTGTGGTCGTCGCCAGCAGCCAGCAGGTGTTCAACAGGAAGACCGGCACCACCTACTTCAAGGTCACCCTGGCGGCGCGCGACGCCAGCGGCGCCAACATCCTCGCCGCGGCCACCGTCAGCGTCACCTGGAGCAGCACCAGCGGCGCCTTTGCCGCCAAGGCGCTCACCACCAGGACCAGCGCCACCACGGGCACCATTGTGCTCTCCTCGCCGGTGGCGCTGACGCCGGCGACGCGGCTGACGCTCACTAGCGCGGCGCTGGCGGGTTACACCTGGGACAGCGCGGCCTCCTTTGGCACGGTCGACTACACCTTCTGATGAGGATCCCCCTGGCCCCCGGCCCCGTTTTGCAGCGGCTTTAGTTCCTTCTCTGCCTCTCATCCCCTTGTGTGTCATCCCTTAGCGATGCTCCCGTTCTTGTCATCGGCGGCGGCGCGGCGCAAGCCCGCAGCGCCCCCCTCCTTTCTGGTTTGGGCTGGCGCGCCGGGTTTGTGTGGCCCCCTGTAGCGCTATCATTGCGCCAGCCCAACCAATTGCGCAACCGTGCGCATCTTGAACCAATCCGAAATCACCATCTTCCCCTCTGTCCCTCCACCGCCTCCCTCCCGACCGCCCTGGCCCACTTTCTGCGGCCACCGCTCCACAAACACAGATCACCCACCGGGCAAGCAACCCCGCTGGAAAAAAAACGCTATGCAGTTATCTCCATCACTTGAGCGCAGATGGCTCTGCCCTCTGTGGGCCATCCACCGAAGCCCCCGGCCCATCGGCCCCCCCCAAACAATGTAAAAAGCAAAGCGAACGATCTTTCAACGCCTCTCTGGGATGTTTCAGGGTGTCTGGCAGCTGGGTTTTGGGGGATGCTTTGGACTGTCAACGGAGCAACAGGGGGCGGGGCTGCTGGGCGCACCCGCCGCCTCGGCGCTGCGCCGTCCGAGGCAAAAGCGCCACGCGCGCGGGCGCACGCCGTCCCGCTGCCGGCGCCAACCCAGCTCGCGCCTTCCGGTAAGCGATGACTCATGGCTTACTCAACGTTTCAGGTTTTGGGCGGACGCAGCTGCAGGGATAGGGAAACACGCAGATGCCAGGTGTACACACACACGCACAGAAGCGCAAGTGCCAAGTGCCAACCGCACCAGCACGGCGCAGCCGCGTAGACCTTCCCGCCGCGTCGGCTAGCCTGCCGCCGCAGGCGCTGCGCCCGCCTGCCGGCCGCCACCCGCCGCCAGCAGCCGCCAGCGCTCGCCATCCGCTGCCGCTGCGCCAGCCTGCCGGCCGTCCATCAGCCGCCGCTGCACCCGTTTGCCTGCCGCCGCCAACCGCCGCCAGCCGCCGCCAGCCGTCGCCGCCACGTCCGTTGGCCTGCCGGCCGCGGGCCGCCGCTACTGCGCCCGTTGGCCTGCCGCCGCCAGCCGCTGCCGGCCGCCACAAAAGCCTCCGGCCGGCCCCTTAAGAGAACTTGAGGTCCCCCTTACCCTCCAGCCGGCGCGTGCGCGTGCGCATCGTCACAAACTCCTCCGCGGCGCTGGGGTGGATGCCCACCTGGCGGGCCGAGGTTTTTTGTATCCGCTTTTGCTTTCAGTTTCATCCGCGTTTCAGTTTCGGGCGCCATGCGCGGGCGGCGGCGCCGGCAGACGCGGCGCACGCAGCCGCGCGGCCGACAGGAGGCGGCCGGCAGCCGGAACAAACCCCCAAACAGCCCCCCAACCGAAAGCCCCACCCCCAAACAAAAAACCAAAGGCCCCAGGTGCACTTGTGTTGCAGCTTTGGTTTACCTAGCTATCCTGCCCCTGGTGTAACACCACAAGCCCACAACACAACCACGGAAAGGCCCCATTCCCCAAAAGAAAAAGCCGAAAGCCCCACCGTGGAGTCGAACTGCTTCTTGGTGGCGCCGCACTTGAGGGCGATGGCGATGCCCTGCATGATCTCAGCGGCGTCGGGGCCCACCCTGGGGGGAGGGGGGATTTGGGGTTTGCTCGTTGGGCTGGGTTGGTTTGATTTGTGTTGGGGTTTTGAGGGTTGTGTTGGGGGTTTAGATAGGGCTTTTGGGGGTGCTTGAGCGTGTTTGGTTCGGGCAGGGATTGGGGAAGCTTTTGGTGGGTCCCAAACCCACATGGCCCCCTCGCCCCCCCCCCACCCGCCCCCTCCTCACATGTGCACCCCCACCACCCTGTCGCTCCCCCCGTCCACAATCAGCTTCATGAGGGTGCGCTCCTCGCGCCCACTGATGGTGCCCTTCATGGGGCGGAACCTGGGGGGGTTGATTGGGGTTTGGGGTTGACAGGTGTTTGTTTTGGAATTGAAGGGTGTTGCTTCTGGGGTGGGAGGGAGTTGTTTGCTTGGGGAAGGGGCTGTTTTGCGGGGGAGGGGAGAGCATGGGGGGCTAGGTTCCGCAGTGCTGGGGAAGGGATAACGCTTCATCGACGGCTGAACAAACAGCCGGCAGGCAAACAAAGGGCGTTGCATCGAGCAAAAAGTCGTCGAGACAAACAGACATCTGCAACCCGCTGGCTCACTTGCTGACGTAAACGTCGACGGGGCCGGCCAGCTTCTCCACGGCTTCCTCCTCCGAATAGCTGGGGGGGCGGTACGGGTGGGGGGGTGGGTTACGGAGGGGCGGTACGGATGGGGGGCAGTAGGGATGGGGGCAGTGCCGCTCGGCGCGCGTTTGTTTGGCTGTTCACCACAACGGCGCGGCAACCCCAAAGCACCCAGACCCCCAAGCAGCGCGCCTCCGCACGGCCCCAAAACACAAAGCTCCAAACAACGAAAACCCCAAGCACAAGCCCGGGGCGCCTCACCCGACGCCGGCCAGCGGCGGCTGGCAGAAAACGGCGCTGGCCACAAACTGGTAGTCCGGCTGGGGGAGGTTTCGGGCGGTTTTTGGGGCGGGTTTGGGGCGGTTCTCGAGCGGTTTTATGGCGGTTTTGGGGCGGTTTTATGGCGGTTTTGGGGGCGGTTTGGAGAGGGTTGTCGGCGGTTTCAGTTTGAGGAGCAAGCCCGCCCCGACCAAAACACCACCCGCTACCCCCCCAAATACAAACAACACGAACAAACCAAACCACCCCCAACCTTTGTTGGCTCCCCCCCGAACAGCGTCTTGGCCAGCGCCATGCCCTCCATAAGAGCCACGGGCTGGGGGTTTTGTTTTGTTTTGTTTTGTTTTGTTTTGTTTTGTTTTGTTTTACTTTGAAAAGGGGCGGGGCGGGGGCGCGTCCTTGGGGCACCCGGCGGTGGGGGGTTGGCGGTGGGGAGCAGTTGTGAAGCTGCGCAGAGGGCAGGCCCGCCAAGGCGTGGCAGGGAGGCTTTCCAGTTCCCACCCAAACCCCTAGAAGCCCCATAACCAACTAGATGCCCATCCTGTCCCCCCCCAAACCCCAACCCGAACCCCCAGCGCACTGTGAGGTTGATCCTGTTGGTGACGTCGCCAATCGCCCAGACGCTGGGCACGTTGGTGCGCGAGTGGTCGTCGACGGCGATGGCGCCGCCGCGGGACAGCTTCACGCCGGCGGCCTGGGAGGGGTGGGGTTTTGGGGGCGCGGTTGTTTTGGGGTGGGGATGTGTTTGTCCGTGTTTTGTTTGTGGCAGCCTGGGAGGGGCCTCCCCCAAACCGGGGTTTGGGGGTTTGGGTCATTGGGTGGGGGCGATTCGTTTGGAGGCCCCCTTCGGGATCGAAAAAGCAGTCCAGGCAAAAAAACTTACGGCAGTCCAGGTGAAACAGCGGCAGTCCAGGGCAAAACAGCGGCAGTCGAAGGCAAAAACAACGGCAACCCAGGGCAAAAAAAGGGGGAAAAACGCCCCTCCCGCCCCCCCACCTCCAGCCCCAGCCCCGCCGTCTTTGGCCTGCGCCCAGTCGCCATCATCACCAGCCCCACTTCGACGGAGCCGGCCCCCCCGTCGCCGCCGGCGGCGTAGGACACCCTGAACTTGCCTTCCCCCAGCTTCTCGATCCTTTGTATTGGGTTGGGGTGGGGTTTTTTGTTTTGTTTGTGACGGCGATTGTAACATCGTCCCAAAAGTGCCCTGTTTTGCTTGCGTGGTGTTGGCGCGAAAAGGGGGGGGCGCGCTTGCTTCATACTGGCTGTGGCGCTGAATTCGCGGCGGGAGAAGGCGCAGCGGGGGGGCCAAATCGATGTGAATGACGGCCGCGTACGCACAACCGCAAAAAACGACCCCGGAACCCCCCCCCCCTCCTCACTTTGTGGGCAGCGTCTCTGCGTGCAGCTTGATGCCCCGCTTTGCGAGGTTGTCCGCCACCTGGGCGCGGCACTCCTCGTCAAAGCTGGGGGTTTTGTTTTTTGGGGTTGGGGGGGTGGGGGTGAGGTGGGCTGGGTTGGGTTGGGTGGGGGTCGTAGAACCGGAATGGCGGGGGACGGCCCTCCTGACTTGAGAGCTGACGAAAGGCTTACAAAGACATATCCCAGCCCCCCAAACAGAGCCCCTCCGGCTCACCCCCTTAGCGGGCTCGATGCCCTAAACATCAGGTGCGTCTCAGCCCCCAGGCCGTTGAAGATGCCCGCAAACTCAACGGCGATGTAGCTGGGGGGAGACGTTTTGGTCGTTTTGTTGGTTGGTTCGTTGCTGGGGTTTGGGAGGGCCCCCCCAACACATGGACAGAACCTCGATTGCCGAAAACAGCACCCAATGCTCCCACAAAAAGCCCCTCACCCCGAGCCCACGATCAGCACGCTCCCCCCCGGCAGTTTGTCCAGCGCCAGCGCCTCATCAGAGGTGACGGCGTGCTCGGCGCCCGGGATGTCGAGCTTGGTGGCCTCGCCGCCTTGTTGGGGGGGGAGGGGGCGTTTTTGACGAGAGTGTGTTTGGGGGGATGTTTGGGGGCTTTGAGGGCGTTTTGTTGCATTGTGTGCGTTTGCGTTTGTGTTTGCGTTTGCGTTTGCGTTTGCATAACAGGCCCAGAGTCGAAAGAGAGCGAAAAAAAATGCGGGGCAGGAGGGACGACTCAGCGGCGCGCGTGACTAATGCCCGCACCCGTGGCCACCAGTACGTTTTTGGCGGTGAGGGTGCGCTTCGAGCCGTCGGGGGCGGTCACCTCGACTGTGTGGGGGCCCAGCAGGCGGCCCCTGTGGGGTGGGGGGGGGGTTGGGGGGTTCAGGGGTGGCGTTTGGGGGGTTTGGGGGGTGGAGGGTTTGGTTTGGGGGTGAGGCGTTGGGGCAGGGGCGGGCTGCCAGGCACGGGCCCTCGCCCGCAGCACTCACGATCCGTTCCCCTAAACCTGCCCTCGATTGGTCACCCCCCCCACCTGCCCTCGATTAGTAACCCCCCCCCCACCCCCCACCTGCCCTCGATGTAGTCAACCCCCGCCCCCTTGAGGAGGTTTACGTAAACGCTGTTGAGCCGCTCAATTTCCTTGGACTGGGGGGGTTGGGGGGTTATGGCGGTTACGGTGGTTGTCTCAGGGGTTGCTTTGGTGGTTGTTTCGGGGGTTGTTTCAGCGGTTGTGCACGTCGGTTGTGCGGCGGTCTGGTTGCGGCGGCGCGTGCCCGTTGCACCGCTCGTGCTGGCACCGCGCCAGCCAACACACTGCGCGCCGCGGAAACCGCCGCCCACCCCCCCCCCCCAAAAAACACCTTTGCTGCGATGAGCTTGCGCCAGTCGTGCCCCGGCCGCTCCGCCACCCCCCCTCCCCCCCAAAACCAGCCCCCCAAAACCGCTCCC
This sequence comes from Raphidocelis subcapitata, assembly GCA_003203535.1. NCBI lineage: Eukaryota > Viridiplantae > Chlorophyta > Chlorophyceae > Sphaeropleales > Selenastraceae > Raphidocelis > Raphidocelis subcapitata. Next base: position 75,345 of record BDRX01000006.1, read on the forward strand.
AACCTTTGCTGCGATGAGCTTGCGCCAGTCGTGCCCCGGCCGCTCCGCCAGCCACCCAAACCCGACGGCGTCGTCAAACTCGTCCCGGAAGGCGGAGGCGTAGACCAGAAGCTTCTTGGGCACGCAGCCGCGGATGACGCAGGTGCCGCCGGCGCCTTGGGGTGTTTGGGGTGGGGTTTGGGGGGTTTAGGGTGGGGGGAGGGGGGGGGCGCGCGTGTAGGCTGCGCTCGAGGTGGGGACAATGCACGCCCTGCTTCTGCAGCTGCTGCTGCAGCTGCTGCTGCTGCAGCTGCTGCTGCTGCTGCTGCTGCTTCCGCTGCTGCGATGGCGGATGGAGGGCCGGGCCCCCACTCGCTGGCTGTCCGCACGCGCGGCCTCCAGCACCAGAGCCGCGCGCCGCCCGCCGGCGCTCGAAACAACGGCCGGCGATCGGCGGACCGGGCGCCGCCCCTGCCCCTCCCCCCCGCACCCCCGACGTCGGGCGAGGACACGAATCCGAAGGGCAGCTCCACGCATGCCACCTTGGCCCCGTAGTACTGCGTCGCGAAGCGGCTGGCGCGCGTGCCGCCGCTGCCGGCGCCGAGCGTCACGAGATCGTACTCGTGCTCCCGCTGCTGCGCCGCCATGGCCGAGGAGGAGTAGGGATCGCGGCGGGCGGCGGAGGACTGCGCGGGCGAGGTCAGGCCGGGGGACAGGGCGCGCAGGAGGAACCGGGAGGGTGGGCCGAGCAGGGAGGGGCCGAGCAGCGAAACCGAGCCCCGGATCATGCGGTCGGACCGCGACGAGCGAGTTTGTGGATAGCGCCGCCCCCTGATCGGGGCTGACAGGGAAGGGGGCTGGGGCAAGCCCCGGGCTGGCCCCGGGAGTGACGCCAGTGTGTCTTCGCACTCTCAAGAGCGCGCCGTGCCCCCTGTCCCCCGCCCCGTCCCGATCAGCTCGCAACAGGCTCAAGGCGCGCAATGATGGTGGTATGGCCGGTCCGCGGGCGCCCTGGCGGGGCGGCGGCGCGAGTCAACGCCGCGATCCCGGAGCCATGACCGTGCGGGCGCTGCGCCGTTTGCTGGTGTTACATTTGTCGGCTCCATCGCTGCGGAGCCTGGGCGGCCCGCGATGCGCCGCGCCGGGGGCGTGGCCGCGCGCGCAGAAAGGCAGCCGCGAAGGGTGGGGGTGGGGGGCCGGCGCATGCGGGGGGGAATCGCGGCGCGGCACGCCCGCACGCACGGCTAGCTCCGACACGCTCCGGAGACTGTACACAAAAGGACCGCGCTCTCTGTATGTGCGCGGGCGCGCGCGCACGGGCCAACGTGGGGGCTGATCGTGTGCGGGGGAGAGCATCGATACGTGGTCTTTTTATGGGTCGCAAAAAGGGTCGCATGATCACGTTACGAGGTGACTGCTCGCTGCGTTCAAAGGGCGGCCGGCGCCAAGGGCTTTGGCGGCCCGCACGGGCCCCGAAAAAAGCGGGCGCCGCACAACAGGGGCGGCGGCGAGGGGGCCGGCGCGGGGAGGCGGGGGAAAAGCGGGCGGGGGCGTGTGTGCTTCCGGAGGGGCCAGCCCCGCGCCAGCGGCGCCGTTTTTGGCTCCGTTTTCACTTTTCAGTCGAGGGCGCGCTCCAGCTCGATTTGCATCTCCATGGCCCTGAGCCGCCAGCCCACCACCATCAGCCAAAACAGCTGCGGGGCGGAGGAGGGAGGGGGCGTTTTGGTGAGGCCGGGGTGGCGGCGGGTCAGGGGGCGTGTCTCGACACCGGCGGGCCCCGCGGGCGGTGCGCATAGCCACAGCATACATGCAGTGGCAGGCCGCGCGGCTGCAGCCGCGCGCGGGGTCACTCAACGTACAAACACCCCCCCCCACACACACAAACAAAACGCGACAAACGACAAAACCACCCCCCGAAACTGCCACGCCGCCCACCAGCTTGCGCAGCTCTGCGGCGTCCGTCTCGCTCGCCGCGCGCCGCAGCGCGTCCCGGTCGGCGCCGCCCCCCAGCCCCAGCAGCCGCTCCACGAAAGCGTCCATCGCCGCCGCCGCCTCGGGGCTGGCGCAGGCGGTGAGCTCGCCCACCGTCGAGGGCTCCAGGGCGCGGATGAATTCGAGCAGCTCGTTCCGCTCCTCGGGGGGGCGTACCGCCAGCGCGTGCTGCCGCCGAGCCGCGTCGTACCGCTCCGGCAGCGGCCGCGCCGCCTCGGCGGCGCCGGCCGGCTCGTCCGCGGCGGCGTCGAGGCCCCACGCCGCGGCTGGCGGCAGGCGCGGCCCGCGGCGCAGCGGCGGCGGCGGCGCGGCGGCGGCGCGGAGGCGGGCCACCTCCCCCTCGAGGCGCTCGATGTACTCAACGGCCGACATGGACTCAAGGCCCTGCTCCTTGTGCCAGCGCAGCACCTCGCCCTGTTTTGGGTGGGTGGGTGGGTGGGCGCGCATTAGGGGTGTGTGCTGTTGCTGAGCGTGCCGCGTGGCGCGGGGTGGGCGGCGTGCCGTGCGGACAAGGCCTTCCGCTTTGGGACCCGGCCGCCACTGCCCCGGGGCTAGGCTGCAAAACAGCAGCGCGCGCCCCCGACCCGCCCCTGCCCCCAACTCCAATCGCCCCCGTCCCACCTGCACGCGCGACTTCTGGACGCCGGGCGCGTAGTCACCATCCTCCAGCAGCGACGCCGCGCTGACCTCGCCGCCGCTGCCGCTGCTGCTGCCGCTTCCGCCGCCGCGGCTGGCGCCGCCGCCCAGGCCGCTCCTCCCGCTGCCCGGGAGCAGCTGCTGCAGCGTGCCCCCCGTCGGGGCGCCGCCCCCGTCGCTGCTGTCGTCGCTGCTGCTGCCGTCGCCGCTGCTGCCGCCGAGCGCGGAGCGCAGAGAGTACCGATCTGCGGCCGATTTGAACATGTAGCCCGTCAGCATGACGGTGTTCATGAGCATGGCCAGGTTCTCGGCCACGGTGGAGACGGTGACGGTGAAAAACTGTTTGGGGGGGGGGGGGGCGTTTTGGGGTGCGGGCACGGTTCGGGGCGCGCTCTGCGCGAGCGGCAGCCCGTCTGGAGAGTTTGGCGCACGCGCCTGCAGCATGCCGGGAGCGGTCACCGGCTACCGCTGCCACACGCACCCCATGCACACACAGAAACACGCACGCACCTGCGGCGTGGAGCTTAGCGTGCCCAGCATGTTTGTGATCGTGTGGCGCATGGCACCCACGACCACGGGGGACTCGGTTATCAGGAACTCCTCGAGCACGGACGCCGGCTCGGCCTCGCGGACGTAGGCCAGCATGCGGCGGCGGCGCTCGGCGCTCTGCGGCGGGTGGGGCGCGGCGCGGTGCGTGGCGGCGCGCCGGTTTGTGGCCGCGCGCACGGGGGCGCGGGGAGCGGGGTGCGCCGCGCGATCCTCCCTGCTCTCCACGCCCGCGCGCAGGCGCGGGAGCATTGCATCGGCGTTCTCACCTTGACGGCCTCTGCATCCTCCCTGGCAGCGGCCGCTAGGACGCGCAGGCCGCGGGACCTGCCCCGCTTCACGGGCTCGCGCCAGCCCGCTGGCCCCTTGCAACCGTGGCTCCTTCCTCTTCCTGCTGCCGAAGCCACGCCGCAAGCCGAGCTCCCGGCGTGCAGCATCCCGCTCAGCTGGGACCTATACACTTGGCCGCAAGCTGTGGCCACCTCTCAGGCTCCAATTCCCGCGGCCAACTGGGCCGCTGGAGTCGGCCCCGACGTGAGTACGAGTGTGGCATGCGCCGCGGCGGGCGGCGCGTCTTGAGCCTTGCGCGCGCCCCATCGCCTGCCGCGGCGCATCCCGCCCCTCGATCAACGCCGCGCACGTTACCACAGCGGCGCGCGTCTCCCTCCCCATGCATGCAACACCGCACCGCTCGACCGCAGCACCCGAAGCCGCGAGCGCCAGGGCCCTCTGTCAACGCCGCGGTCAACCCAGGCCCCCCCTCGCCCAGTCCATCACAGCCCGCCGGCCGGCACCGCCCCCGGCAAGGCCGGCCGCGTGGGCGCGGGGCGCGCCAGGCCCGACGCGGCCGGCGGGGGGTCGGCGCCGCCCCCCGCCGCCGCGCCCGGCAGCGGCGGCAGCGGCCCCGCCGGCGCGCGCGCGCCGCCGTCGCCGCCGCCCGCCGCGGCGCTCGCGTTGGCGGGCCCCGCCCCGCCGGCCGCCAGCGTCGCATTGGGGCCCCCAGCGCCGCCGCCGCCGCCGCCGCCGCCGCCACCGCCACCGGCCACCGCTATGGTGCGCCCGTCGGGGCAGGCTACGGCGGGGGGCGCGACAAAGCCCACGCAGCGGCGCGCCGCGCCTGCCACGGCCGGCGCGACGCGCGCCGCGCCTGCGGGGTCGGCGCGGCAGAAGAGGCGCAGCAGGTCGCCTATGCACCCGGCAGACTGGATCTGCGCGCGGGGGAACAGGGCGGGGCGGGGCGGGGATGGGTGGGTTGACCTCAGAGCGAGCAAGGCACCTGCGCTGCGCAGCATGCTGTGCGCAGGGGGCGCGGTGACTGGGCCAAAAGTCGCTCCCCCCCCCCAAAAACGCCCCCCCCCCCCGCGCACGCTGCGCACCCCTCGCATCAACGCGGCGCAGCGCGTCGAGCAGCACCCCGCCTTTACTAGCAGCGAGCCGTCGCCGAGGCAGGTCGCCAGCTCCAAGGCCCGGTCCTCACAGGATGCGTTGCCACCGGGGGCGGCCCCAGGCCCGCCGCCGGTGATGACGGGGGCAAAGGCCAGCAAAAAGTCGCCCTCTGGCGGTTTTGGTTTTTGCGACGGGGGGCTTCGTCAGCTGCGTGCCGTACCGGCTGCACTAGTGCTGACGAGCGCTGCAAAGGCATCGACGTGCGCACAGCGCGGCGGCTGCTGGCTGCCAAGCAGCGCTCCTTTTGGCGAGGCGCATAATCAACCCTGCCAGCCGCGCGCCGCCGCCCCCCGGCCCTTCCCTCCTCCCAACTTTCCAACCTGAAACCTCGTCGGGCGAATAGGACTGGCTGGGAACGGGGCAGTCTGTGGTGATGTTTGGTACGATCAGGCTCGCGTTGAAGCCAGCAGGCGCCGCAGCACTGGCGTTGGCCGGCGGGGGCGCGGCCGCGGGGGCGCGGCCGCCGGGCTGTTGCGCTGCCGCGCCGCGCGGCGCGCAGCAGGCCAGCAGCAGCGCAATGGCCGCGGCGGCGAGGGCCGCTGCGGCGCCGGGCCGCCTCGTCGGCTGCATGGCTGCCGGCTGCTGCCAATTGAGCGGGCCTGAGCAACACGGCAGGGTTGCGCGGTCTGGCCTTTGCGGCGGCCGCTTACGCGCCCCTGCGTCGCCGCTGCTTGGCTGTCGGGGCGGGAGGGAAGGCCGCCGCTGTCGGCACGACTGACACGCCTTCGGCTCCGAGCATTTGTTTATAACTGGGAACTAGTATGGGGGCTGCAAACAAGGTTTTTTACAACTGCAGCGAGCAAGGGTGCCGCCGGCGTCGTCGACGAGGATGCCGCTGCCGAGGTGGGGCGTGCTCAACTGCCAAGGGCCAACCAGCTCTCCCGCGCATTTCTTAGTTCATAGCATTGCAGCGAGCAGGTGGGCGGCCCCAACCGACAGCAGGACGAGGCAGGCGAGGCGCGCGCGCGCGGCGGGCGGCGGGAGGGGCGTGGCCGCCGACGCCTGCGCCGCGATGGCCGCCTCTGCGCGGGTGCCATTTGAGGCGCGCGTGGCGTTGACAGCGGTGGCGTTTGCCGGCGCCGCCTCCAGGTCGGGCGCGATTTCCTGCGGTTTGCGTTTTTTGTGTGCTTGGGGGTGGGGCGGTCAACCTAGCTTTGACCGCGCGCAGAACACAACACGCAGCCGCTCTCGAGCAAATCGCAGTCAACGCCTGACATGCGCCGCCGCCGCCGCCGCCGCTGCGGGCAGCAGTCTGCATGGAAAGAGGCCCCTTTGCGCTCACCTCTGGGGACCCAACGATCAGCGCGCTGGAAGCACTGCTGGTTGCAGCGGCGGCGGGGGCGGCGGTGCCGCCGCCGGCTGTCGCGTTGCCGCCAATCGCCGCCCCGGCCGGGCCCGGCGCGGCGTCCGCCGGCGCGGCAGGCGCCGCCGGCGGCGCGGCGCCCGCGGCGACCTCTCTGCCTGCGAGCTCCAGGTCTTGGGGGCGGTCCCCAGGCCGCACCGGGTTGCCGCTGGGCCTGGGCGGCTGCCGCGCCTCGCGCTGCGCCTCGGACACGCGCTGCCCAAGCGCGGACGCGGCGCCGGCGCCGGGGGCGAGGCCGGGCGTCGTGGCGTTGGGGGCGGCGGCGGGGGTGGTGGCGGCGCTGGGGGAAGCGGTGGCGTTGGCGTTGGCGGCAGGGGCGGCGGACACTCCGGGTTGGATCGGCAGCGCCGGCGACGCGCCGGGCGGCGATGCGGACGACGCGGCGACGCCCCCGGCCGGCGGCGCGGCCTGCTGGGGCAGCGGCAACGGCGGCGTGTCGGCGCCGCCGGCGGGGGCCGCCGCCGCTGCAGCGGCAGGCTGCTGCGCCAGGCGGCGGCGGCGGCGGCGCGGGGGCGAGCGCTCCGCCCCGCCCCCGCCTGCCGCCTCGGCGCTGCGCCGGCCGTCCGGGGCGGGCGCCGCCTCCGGACTGCCGTCCGGCGGCCCGCCGCTCGCGGTGATCTCCCCCGGCGCCGACACCACGACCGACTTCAGCGCCTGCGGCAGCGGCGCCGGCCCCACGCCCGCGATCGCCGGCCAGGCGCCGCTGCGCCCCCCGCAGCAGGTCGCCGCGGCGGCGGCCGCCGATTCGAATGTGTAGTCGTTCGCGCTGCCCCCGCCGCGGCCGCCGCCGCCGCCGCTCGGCCGAGTGGCATTGGGCCCGGCGGGCGTGCTGGCGTTGTGCGCGGCGGCGTTGGGGGCGGTCGCATTTGGAGGGGGCGGCTGCGGCCAGGCGGAGGTTGAGTTGGGGTAGGCTGCTGGCGCCCAAGGTTCGCCGCCGCCGCCGCCGTCGCCGCCGGCGTCCTGCGGCTGGCCCTGCTGCTGCGCTTGCGCCGCCTGGAGGCCGAGCGCCGCGAGCAGCAGCGCGGCCGGAAGAAGCAGGGGCGCCGCCGCCGGCCGCCGCCTCGCGGCGCGCGGGGGCCGGCGTGCCGCAGGGCACGCCGGCCGCGCCGCGCTGGCCGCAGCGTTGCCGTAGGACCGCCGCATTTTAGCTTTTCCGGATCGAATGCCGCATGGAACGCTCTCCAAAAGCGCGCAGCGGCCCAAGTTGAGCCGGCGGGAAGTTTCAGGCGACGGTTGAAGTCGCGAAAGGGCTGCCAACCAGCGCCATTGCGACTCACTTAAAGCCCCCTCCCAACGCGAGCGCCCACGAAACCATGTGTCGCGCAGCGCAGGCCGCCGCGGGCGCCTGGGCGCCGCTGATCTGCCAGCCTCCCCGCCGCTTCGTCAGGGGCGCCGCCGTTCAAAAGTGTGTGTTACTTGATTTTTTGCGTTCAGCAGGCTTCAGTGCCCAGAATACCTCCAGAATAGCGCGGGGTTGGGGGGATCGAACCAAGACAGTGAGCAAGTCAAAGTGGAGTCAATGGGCAGGGGCCGCCCGGTTGGGCAGGGGCGCGCTGGAGGAACGCGGACAGTTGGGCCGCAGGCGGCATGCGCAGGCGCCACGCGGCAGCCGAGTTTTGAGGGGGGCCCGTGGGGGGTGCAACCCCGGGCCGGCGGCGGCCCAAATAGGCCGCACCGCCGGCCGCCGCCGGCTCTGTATGCGCGGGCGTGCTGCCGCATTGGGCCAGTAGTGTGGGGCGCGCGCCGCGCGCGCGGTCGCGGGGCCGCATGCAGGCGCCGCGCTCCGCGCCCGCGCGCCGCGCCCGCGCGCCGCCCATCCGGCGCTGGCATGTCAAGAATACCGGAGCCCAGAAGAGAGGCCTAATCTGCTTTGATCCCGCAGCGAGCCTGGGCAAAAACCTAAAGCTTCCCGCGGGCGCCGGGATATGGGCGGACGCCCGCGGCCGCGCGCCGCCCGGCGGGCGGGCGCCGCGCACCGCGCGCCGCCGCGCCGCGCCGGCGGCCCGCTGGTACCGATTCGTTGCGGCGCCGGCGCCGCGCCGGCGCCGGGATCGTGCTGCGGCGGTCACAGCGCCAGCGCGAGCGCGGCCGCGCCGGCGAGCGCGGCGGTGGCGGCCCAGGGGCGGTAAGAGCCGGCGGAGGCCGAAAGGCGGATCTCCTGCAAAGGTGGGGTGGTTGGTTTGGTTTGGTTTGGTTTGGTTTGGTTTGGTTTGGTTCGGGTGGGACGGGGCCGGGGCCGGGTGAAGGGCAAGTGAGCCGGGGCGGGGCTGGCTGCTGGGGATAGCAGGGCCGCTCCTCAAGCAGAGGGGCGCGGGGCCGCCGCTGCCGCGTCCGCCGGGCGCCCGCGCCGCCGGCCGGGGCTCAGGTGCACCCCGGCGGCGCGGCCGCGTCAACTTGGCCCCACCGCCGCCCCTCGCGCCCCGCCCCCCCTCCTCCCTCCCCCCACCCCAAAAAAAGAAACGCGCGCACCGTCGTGTTCTGCACCAGGATCTCGTTGGCGACCCGCTTCTTCTCCTCCTTGGTCAGCGGCCCCAGCGCGGGGTCGCGGCCTATGGCCTTGGCGGTCGCGATGGTGAGGTCCTGGGGCGCGTCCCCAAAGTGGATGGGCACCCCCCCCGGCCTCGGGGCATCGACGCCCCTGGCGGACTCCTTCCACCACCCGAAGTCGGGCGCCCACCAGGTCCCGTTGTCCAGGAGGATTTTCGCGCCGTCGAAGGCGGTGGCGTTGCGGCCGGTGGCGTTGAGCGCGGCGGCCTGGGCGAGCGCGAGGGTCGCGCCGGGGGGCGGCGCGGCGGACTGCGCCGCGGCGGGGGCGGCCTGGGGAGGGGGGGAGGGGGCGCGGGCGGCGAGGGGGGGGGGGTCGGCGAGGGGGGGGCACGGAGCCAAGCAGGGGGGAGCGGCGGGTACGGCACGCAGCGCAGGGAGCCGCCCCCATGCGCAGTGATCCGCGCGGCGGCGGTTCCCCGGCCCAATGCCGCGGCGCGGGCCGGCCCCGGCGCCCCGTGCGCGCGCGCGCACCTGCATGAGCATCACCGCTGCCAGCGTGAGCAGGGCCACGGCGGCGCGGCTGCGCAGCACCCGCCGCCAGCTGCCGGCGCCCCCAACGAGCGCCGCCGTCGCTGCCGCGCCGCGGCCGCCGCGGCCGCCGCAGGCCCCCTGCACGCTGCAGAGCTCCATGACGGGTAGTTCAGGATCCCTCGGACACGTTCGCAGCGCGCCGAACCCCAGTGAGCGGCGGAGGAAGGACGGGCGCTGGCGACCGGCGCGGCCTTGGGCGGTGACTCCGGCTACTACCCAGCCTAGAAGCACAGAAAGCAGAAATTGCCAATCCAGATAATGGGAATGTGCGGCCGCACGGCCTGGCTCGCGGACAAATCCGTGCCTCCGTTGGTCCGCAGCTGCACGGTGCTGCAAACGGTTCGCCGCGTTCGCAGCCCCCGCCAAGCCCAAAGACATTGAAGCCGGTGATTTAACCGCTCGTACGTCGTTGCGCGAACCCCCAGCTCGGCGGTAGGGCGCGAGAGATAGACCCCGGCTTGACCCTTTTGACGATGGCCCACCGCGCGCTGGTGGCCCGCGTGGAGGCCGTGATGGACGAGTACTACGAGCTCTGCAGGTTGGGATGCCGGAGGGCGGGCGAAGCCGGCCCTGCGCGGTGTTTCTTGCGCGCCGCGCCGCCGCGCGGCCGCCGCTCGCGACACGAATGCAGGCTGCGCGCCGTATGCGGCTGCGGCACCGCTCAGAGCCGCCCAGTATGCGCCCACCCGAACGCGTCCACCCTCCCCCGCGCGCGCCAGGGCCGCCGAGGCTGCGCGGGCGGAGGAGCTCGGCGCGGCGGTGGCGCTGCAGGCCGCGTGGCGGGGCCGCCTGCAGCGGCAGCAGCTGCGGCAGCTAGGGTGAGCGGCTGTGCGCCGAGGGCCGCCCCCGCATGCTCGCGCCGCTTCGTTGCTGCGCCCGCCTCGAGCGCCCCGCCGACACCGCGCGCGAAGAAACCGCCGCGCCCCCCTCCGCCCCCCCAAAGGCGCACATCGCTGACCATCCAGCGCTTCTGGCGCGGCCACCACGGCCGCCTGCGCGCCGCGGCGGCGCGCGAGGAGCGGGACCGGCGGCTGAGGGCGGAGCACTTTCGGCGCGCCGCGACGGAGATCCAGCGGCGCTGGCGCGGCTACTGGAGCCGCACGCGCGTCCACAGCCTCGCCGCGCGCCGCGCATTCCTTTCGGCCGTCGCCGCAGCCAGCGCTGCGGCGCGCGCGGCGGCGGCCGGGGCGCGCGACGCGGCGCTCGAGGCGGAGCGCGGCGGGCGCGCCGCGGCGGCGCGCCGCGCGTTTGAGGGAGCGCTGGGGCGGCTGCACCACCTGGTCTCGACGCGCGCCGCGCCCGGCGTGTTCTCGCCGCCGTTTGAGGCGGCCGCGGGGCTGCTGCCGCTGGTGGAGGGGTTGACTATTGAGGAGCACCTGCAGCGGGCCTGCAGGGAGCAGGTGGGCGCTGAGCGCGGCTGGGTGCCGCAGCCGGGCGGGGGCGCGCGGAGAGCACGCACTGTTGAGGGAAAAACGCAGCCGTCGGAAGCGTGCCCGCCGTACCTGAACGCATGGCCGTGCAGCGTGCAAATGCATGCATCAAATGGTCTGCTGCGTGCCAGCTGTTGGCGCTGGGATGACGCATGCAGCTGACCGCTGTGGTGTCTCACGGCCCCAGGTGGTGCCAGAGGTGCAGCGGCGCCTGCGGGAGGCCGCGAGCCCGCCGCGCGCGCCGCGGCCGCTGCGGCCCCTGCCCCAGGCCGCCGCCTTGGCCGCCAGCGCCGCGGCCCGCTCCGCCGAGGGGGCCGACGGCGGGCCCCGCTGGCGCCCGGGGGTCCGGGTTACAGGCAGCGGCGGCGGAGCAGGGGCGGCAGCGGCGGGGGCAGCAGCGGCCGGGGCGGTGGCGGCGGCGGCGGCGGGTGCATCGCCGGCGTCGACGACGCTGCGCCAGTCTGTGCCGTTTGATGCGGTCGACGACGCGGCCGACCTGGAGCGCCGCATCGACCGCGCGCAGGTGCGCCGGCCTTTGAAGTTTCGGGGCGCTGCCTGATCCCCTACCTGGGCGAGTTGACGACTGTGCATCATGGCCATCGATTGCCATCGGCGCAGTGCGCAGGGACGGCGTCACCCCCCTCCCCCCCGCGCCCCCTCCAACCAATCCTAAACCCCCCCGCCCCTCCCAGATCGCGGTGCTCCACAGGCAGCCGTTCCTGCCGCCCTCTGGCCGCATCAACGCGCCCTTTATCGAGGGGGCCACCGTGCGCGCCAGCGACGCTTTCCGGGACCCGGTCCCCGGCATCCCCGGCACGCGCGCCTCGGCGGCGGCGGCGGCCGCCGCGGCGGCGTGCCGCGGCGCGACGGGGCGGCTGTTTGATGCCTCGGGGCGGCGGCGGGGGTTTTTCGACCCCGGGCTGCGGCAGGGGTACTGATGAGGCCGGCAGGGGGTGCTGATGCGGCGGGCGCAGGGCTGGCCGCGCGGGCGGCGGCGGCGGCGGCAGGCACGCCTCCCCCCGTTGACCCCACAGCTTTCGACATGCACCGCCAGCCCCTGCACTTGGGGGTTGGTCGTGTGTAAAGGTGTTGGTGTTTGGGTGTTGGTGTTGCACGGCGGGCGGGTGACTTGGGGTGAGCGGCAGCTGCGACGGCAAACACGGCGCCACGGTGCGGCAAGTACGCCTCGCGGTGCACTGGGCTGCGCAAAGACTTTACAAACCCAGCTTTCACCCTCTGAGCCAACCCCCAATATCCTGCACCCCGCGTGCCGCCCGCCGCGTCGCACTTGCCCCGCCGCTCCCTGCCGGCCGCTATGGCGCGCCGCCTGCTGGCCTGCCTTTGCGTGCTGGCAGTGGCATCAGCGGTGCGTTTACCAGCGCGATGCGTGGCGAGTGCGCCCCGGAAAGGCCGCGAGTTTGACCGAGGGGGCCGACACCGAAAACCCGATTCCCCGCAGGCCACAGCTCAGACGACCGCCACTTATGACGCTTCCAAAGTCGTGGCATCATGGGATCGTGAGCTGCGCGATTCGGGGAAGCGATGGCGCGTGTCGCTGCGCCGCCAACGCACCCGCCGAACACCCGCTCTCCGCCGCTCCCCTCCGCACCGCGGCGCCGCAGGATGCCCCGTCATAGGCACGCCCTGGGACGCGTCCGTGTTCGACCCCAGCGGTGCGTGCCGCACAACTGAATCCGCCCCAACCTGTGCGCCCCTCGTTTGCGCGGCCCCCTGCACCGCTTCCGCCAGCACACCCACCCGCCCGCCCGCCCGCCCGCCCGCCCGCCCGACTGCATGCACTGCGGCAGTGGAGTCGCTGACAGGCCTGGCTGACTACGTGGCCAGCGTGCCCGTCGACTGCCTGGACGCCGTCATGTCGCTCGCCGGCTGCGCCTCGGACAGCGACTACGACGGCGGGCCCACCTCGCTGTCGACCAGCGACGGCTGCTGCGTCCAGGAGTGCTCCGATTCGATGCGCGCGGTGCGCGCCCCGCCTTGCAGCTTGAAACGGCGGCGCGCCGCCGCGCGCCGCCGCGCGCCGCCGCGCTGTTTTGGCCTCCCCGCTGCCGGCGCGCATGGGGTTGCCAGCAAAGCAGCAGTGCCTGTTGCCAGCAAGGCCCGTAGCCGCTCACCTCCTGCGCACGCACGCGCGCGCCGCCACCGGGCTTGCTTCCCCTGCCACAGGCCGCGACGCGCGGCTGCTTCAGCTATCTGCTTGCCCCCCTCTGCAACGAGAAGGGCGCAGCACAGTACAGGACCGGACTGTGAGCGCCGAAGGGACTTGACCCAATGCCTGCATGCCATGGACTCGCTTGGGCAAACTGCGATCGCCAGCCCCGCGCGAGTGGCGCGGCACCCACTGGCAGGCCCCTGCGCCGCTGCTTTGCCGCCCTGCTGCGCCGCTCCCCGCGCCGCCGACCCGCCGGCCCGCTGCGCCGCCCCCGCCCCGCAGGTTCAACGCCGCCAGGCGCTGCGCCAACCTCAATATGGACTGCGCCAAGCTTTGATGCTGAGGGCTCCGGCTGGTGTTCAAGGCGGCACGTCGACCGCAAAGAGTTGACTCCACCCAGGGTTCGGCCAGGTCAGATAAAGTAACAGTGTTGGAGCAAACATGGACAATGTCAAGCACAACTCGAGGGTTGTGGGCTTCGGCCTGGGCTGCCCTTAGCCCGTTGCGCTGCCGTCCTGCGCAGGGTCTGCGGCGTGCGCAGCCGGCGCGCTGCCGCCGGCCGCTGCTGCTGCCGCAGCCGCGCGAGGCGCTGGCGCCGCTGCGCCAGCAGCAGCAGCAGCAGCAGCAGCAGGTGCAGCCACTGCCGCCTTGCTTGGACGAAAGTAGTCCTGGTTTATGCCGCCTTCCGGGTCCAGCATGGCCGGCGGGCTGAAGAGGCGCCGCAGGTCTGCCGCCCAGCGCTGGCGCGCGAGCAGGGACGCCGCGTCTGCCCCTGCCGGCGGCGCCGCGCTGCTGGATGGTACGGCGGCGTCCGTGGGCGGCTGCTGCTGTGGGGAGGGCCCCGCCGCCCGCTCGTCGCACGCCATGCCGCGCCTTCGGCGCGCCCGCCCCTCACCCTCCCGCCGCCCTCGCAGGCGGGCGTATGTGGCAGTAGCGGGTCAGATTATCTATTTCAGCTAGGCCGCTCCTCCTGCCGTGCTCGCCTGGCGCGGTGAGCGCGGCGAGATCACCTGATCTAGCTGTAACTCGCTTGCAACAAGCACTCGTTGCAATCGATCAAACGGAAACAGCCTCTACTTTTGCAAAACATCAAACAGCCTCGTGCAGCAGCCTTGCGAGTGCAAGCTCTGCCTCCCCACCTTTCCCGGCGCAGCACACGCGAGCGAGGGGTCGGCAGGCGGATCCCGGAGGCCAGAGCAGCGGGGCTTTGGCAGCTCCGGCGGCGGGGGCAGCGCGCAGCGCAGGAGCCAGCGTGCCGCGCGGCCGCGCGCGCGCGCGCGCGGCGCGGAGGCGCAGCCGCGATGGTGCTGGTGCTGTGCATCGGCGACCTGCACGTCCCCCACAGGGCTCAGGACATGCCCGCAAAGTTCAAGGAGCTGCTCAAGCCCGGCAAGGTGGACCACATCCTGTGCTGCGGCAACCTCTGCAGCAGGGTGCGGCCGCGCGAGCGCATGGGGGGCGCGCATGGGGGGCGACGGCGTGCACGCGGCTGCAGCTTGCGCCGCGCACGCCACACGCGCCTCGGGCATGCGGCAGGCCCTGCATGGGGCGCGGCAAGCGGGCTCGGCAGCGGACCTGTGACTTTGGCAGACGCGCCGCTGGCCTAGAGCCTGGGAACCCCCACACGCACACGCACAACCCAACCGCACCGCCCGCCCACAAACGCACACACCGCGCCCCTCAGTCGCTGCTGGACTACCTGCGCGGCATCTGCGCGGACGTGAAGCTGGTGGCGGGGGACTTTGACGACCACGACGCGCCGGAGCAGCTGGTGGGCGCTCGAAAGCGCTGCAATCGTTTTGGGTGCCTCAACGCAACGGCAACAGATTCGGCTTTTATTCGATCCTCAAAGCGACCAAGGCTGCAAAGCAACCCTTCAAAAGCCCCACCTTGCACAACCCAGTCCCAGCAACCCAACCCAATAACCCAACCCAAACCCAACCCACAAACCCAACCCACAAACCCAACCCACAAACCCAACCCACAAACCCAACCCACAAACCCAACCCACAAACCCAACCCACAAACCCAACCCAAACCCCAACCCAAAGGTTGTCACCATCGGCGACATCCGCGTGGGCGTGTGCCACCCCCACCCCCCCCCCAAGGCCGTGATGTACGGCGAGCGGCTGCAGATCAACCCCGGGTCCGCCACCGGCGCGTACAGCGCGCTCACGCCGGACGCAAAGCCCTCCTTTGTGCTCATGGACATCGACGGGGCAAAGGCGCGCTGGGCGTGTTTGCCTGTTTTTGCGTGGTTCTTTGCGTGTGTGTGTTTGTGGTTGTGGGTGGGGGTGGGGGAGTTTGTGTGTGTTTGCGGCTGAGGGTGTTTGCAAGATGGGAGCGTCTGTGTGCGCATGTGTGGGCGCCGGCACGGGCCGGCACTCTCGCCGCTGCAGCAGGCGGCGGCTCGCAGAGCCATCGCCAGCACCGCCGCCCACGTGCCCCTCACCCCCCTCGCTCCCCCCTCCTCCCCCCCAAAGGCCACCGTCTACGTGTACCAGTTGGTCGATGGCGCGGTCAAGGTGGAGAAGATCGACTACACAAAGCCGGGGGCGCCGCCCGCACTCTGAACGCGCCCGCCCCGGCGGCGGCGTGCCGGTTTGGCGCCGGGCCGGCTGCGGCCGCGGACGCGGGGTGTGCGCCGGCGCTTGCGCAGGGGACGTAGGGGCGTGCAGCCTTTTTCCGCCTGCCCTCCCCCCCCTGCTGCCGCTGTTGCTTCGCGTTTTGCCTTGTCCGTTACACTCCCTGCACCTTCTTGCCTCCTTCTTCCTTCCTCCCCCACCTTGTTGGCTCCTTCTGCCTTCCTCGCTCCTCCTTTCCTCTTTTCTTCCGGCCTCCTCCAAAGTAAACCACGCAACAAGGACTTTCCTGCAGAGGCAGTACACGCACCAACGGCCACTCCAGGCCTTCACCAGGGCTTTGCGGCGTCGCAGGCGGCAAGGTAGAAGCGGTACTTGGCGTGGGTGGCCTCCCCCATGGTAAGCTTGACAAACCCCAGGCCCGCGCGGCCGGCGGCGCCCGCGGCCCACGCGCCGAACTCAAACGCCGCCAGCGCGCCGGTCGCGAGCAGCGCGGCGCCGCCGAAGGCGAGGCCCTCGGCTAGCTCCGAGGCGGCGGCGCGGCGGGGGGTGAAGGGCGGGGGCGGGTCCGAGGCGGGGGCAAAGACGACAAAGGCGGGAACGGAGGGGGCATCTGGGGCGGGTGAAAAGTCAACAGGGGCGGGAACGTGGGCGGGCTCAGCCGAGGCGGGCGCAACAAAAGCGGGAACCGGGGGCTCGGCCGAGGCGGGCGCAGAGTCAACAGGGGCGGGAACCAGGGGCGCGTCCGAGGCAGGGATGGGAACGGGAGGCGCGGGGGCCAGCAGGGTCGGCAGGGCGGCATCGGACGCGGCGCGAGACGGCAGGGACTGCAGCGGCAGGGGCTCAGACACCGGCGGCGGCGCGGTGGAGTCAACAAAAAGGGGCTGCGCCTCCGGGAGGGCGCTCTCAAGATCGGGGGCGGCGTCGGGCGCGGCGGGGGGCTCGGCGCTCGGGGCGGTGGCAAGGGGCGAGGGGGGCGCAACAAAAGAGGAGGCCGAGCCAGAGCTGTCGCGCCGCAGCCCGCGCGGGCCCGCGGCGGCGCCGCTGCCCCAGCTGCTGGCGACGCTGGCGGTGCGGCTGGTGGCATCGGCGTCGGACTCGCTGGCGGCGCGGCTGGCGCGCGCGCGCAGGCTCGGGCGGCGGCTCGCGCCGCCCGTGCTGCTGCGCGCGAGCGGCGCGCGCGCCGGCGCCGGCGCGGCGTCAGGGAGGGCCTGGTCGTCGACGGGGCCCTGGCCGGGGGCGGCCTTGGCGGGCGCGGCGGCGGGCGCCGCGTCCGCCTCGGCGGCCGCGTCGGGGCCGTCGGACGGGAAGCTGCCGGCGGCGGCGGCGGAGGCGGGGATCACGATGGTGACGGTGGCCGTGCCGTCGGCGTCGTCGGCGCCGGCGCCGTCGTCGGAGTTGGGCTCGGTGGGCGGGGTCGTCTTGGCGTCCTCAGGCACGGGCGACAGCGCGCGCCCGGCCGCGGCGTCAGTGGCCGCCTCGGGCTCGGGCTCGGGCTCGGGCTCGGCAAAGGGGAGGATGTCGGCCGCGGCCTCGCCGTCGGCGTTGGGCAGGAACAGGTCGGCCGGCGGGGGCTGCAGCTTAGGCGGCAGCGGCGGCGGCGGCTGCACCGGCACCGGCAGCGTCGCCGCGCGCGGCGGCGCCACCGGCTTGGGGCGGCTGTCGGCGGGGGGCGCCGCAAACGCCTCGCGCGCCTTGGCCTCGCGCTTGGCGGCGCGGCGCTGCGCGCCGGTCTGCGGCCGGAGCTCGTCCGCGGGCGCGCCGCCGCCGGGCGCGGCGGCGTTCGCCCCGCCGGCCAGCGCGGCCAGCACGCCCGCGACGGCGAGCAGCCCGGCCTCGCGGGGGGTCGTGGGGGCGGCGGCGCGCGCCGCGGCGTCTTCGCGGTGGCGCGCGGCGGCGGCGGTGCCCGCGGCGGCCTGGCGCCTCATGCTGCGGGCGCTCTGCCGCTCCTGTGTGAGTGGGGTGGGACAGGAGGGGATTGGGGAGGCGGGTGGTTATCGCAGGCAGTTGTCTGGTGGCAACGGCGGGACGACAGCGGCGCGGGAGCAGCGGGTCGCTGCAGGGCGCTTTCCCCGCTATCAAGCGCCCTTCCGCGCGTCTCACCTGGCAATATTTGCTCTGCCCGCCCTTTTGGGGCCGCTGGGAGCCTCCCTGGTAGCCTGCAGGGGCCATGGCGGCTCCGGGCAGATGCGCGGCCCTGGCCGAGGGACTCGCCCTCCCACTGCCTCTAACACCCCTTGCAGGCGCAGGCGGTCTTATAGCGCGTTAGAAAAGGATCCGCGGGCAGCGCGAGGGCTGGGGTGGCCGCAACAAACGGTGCCGGCAGCTCGCGCTGTTGGAAGGTCGTTTACGAGGGTGCAAGGGCGCAAGAGGGGCGCAGAGAAAGCTCCGTAAACACGTTTGGCAATGAACACGGCTGACGCGTGACCGTATGCTATGAGCGCCGCCGCGCGGCGCGAGCGCCTGGCAGGTGCGCGGGCAGTCCGGCACCTGCGCACGCCCTGTGCGCCCCTGCCCAGCGCAGATGGCCCCCAGCGCTGCTTCCCTTCAGATAACCCCAGGCCGTGCGGGATTCCCAGGCCGTTACAACGCAGCGCGTCCGCACGGCGCTCATCTGCGGCCCCCGTCCCCGCGCAGCCGCTGCCGCGCAGCGGTGGTGATGAAGGGCGCGCGCGCGGCAGGGATCGGGGCGTTCAGAGTGCTCAAATGCCGGTCATGTGAATGTGGGGCTAATCAGGGTCTAACCCGATTGCACTACTCAAAAGTCATCGCCGCGGCGCCCCCGCCGCCGCCGCCGCCGCCGCCGCCGCCGCCGCGGCGCCGTCAGCCCGCTGCCCTGCCACTGCTCCTGCTCCCCCTCGCAAAGCGCCCGCCCTCAGCCGCACCACCCGCCAGCCGCCGCCGCCGCCGCGCCCGCGCTGCCGCCCTGACCGCGCCGCCCCCGGTGCCGCCCCCTACTCGATGCTGAGCGGCCGCCCCGCCCACCCGAAGCTGCCCTTGTGGCGGTCGTACAGCTCCTGCAGCCGCGCCACCACCTCCCCGTGCACGCGGTCCACGGTGGCGTCAAAGTCGGGGTGGTCGCGGGGGAGCTGGGGGACGGGGACGGGGGGGCCGCTGACCATGTAGAGCTCGGTCTGGGGGGTTTTATGGGAGTTGGGGGTTTGGGTGGGGTGGACTCGGGGTTGGGAGTGGGGGTTGGGGTTGGGAGTGGGGGTTGGGGGTAGGGTGGGGGTGGGGTCGGGGTTGGTTGGATTTGGGGGTTGGGGCGGGGTGGGTTTGGGTTTGCAAGGGTTGGGCGGGGGGGTTAGGGCGGGGTGCGGAGAAGGTTCAAGGTGCCGGTCAAACCGGTCAAACTCCGCAGACCGACACACCGCACCGCCGCGGCGCCCCAAACCACCCTCGCCTCCCCCCCCCCCCCCCCCCCCCCCCCCCCCCCCCCCGCGCACCTGGCGCGGCACGGGCAGCCCCCACCTCCCAACTAGGAAGCCCAGCGCCGACCGCAGCTTGCGGCTGGTGCGCTGCAGCGACTGCGGGAAAAAGTCGAACACCGAGGTGTTGCCAAAGTGGTAGACGGGCACGATGCCGCCGTCAATGCCCTCCTCAACCTGCGGCCGGCGGGCGCGGTTTGCGTGTTGCGTATTGTTGTGTGAGTTTCCCGGACGTTTGTGCAACGTGTGCGTGCGTTGCTGTGTACGCAGTGCTGTCTATGCGCATGTGCGTATGTGCGCGTAGGGGGTTTGATGAGTAACACGCTACAAGTTAGGCGGCCCCCCCAAAAACGTGCACGGCGCGCGGCACGCCCCCGCCTGCTGCCTCCCTCCCTCCCCGCCTCCCCCAAACCCACCGCGATGCGCACGAAGCCCTTGCGGTCTTTGAGGATGATGCGCTCCTTGCGGGGGTGCTGCATGTACCTTGGGGGTTTTGTTGCGAGGGGGCGGGGGGGCAGGAGGCCGTCAACAGCGGGCGCACGCCACACGGTCCGGCCGCCCCGCACTTGGGGGGCCGGAGCATCCGGCCGGCGAGCGCGCCATCTGGAGCCAGGAGGTTTGCGCCGCCGGCGGTCCGACGAGCCGCCCGCTCACGCCCGCAGTCCGGAAAGGCCCCCACCCCCCACGCGTTCCCCCCTCACATCTCCGCGATGCCGCCGACGACCACCGCCACGCTGCCCTTTTTGAGGATGCGCTTGAAGTTGCCGCGAGTCGCCGGCACCGAGCCCATCCACGCGATGAAGTGGCGCCAAAAGGGGATGGAGAAGACGGAGGAGGCCGCCACTGAGAAGATGTTGAAGGACGGCCAGATGGCCTGGCACAGGGTGCCTTTTTTGGGGGGTTGGGGGTTGGGGGGACGGGGCGGTTTCCAAGGCGGCGGATCAATGCGGGGGGGGAGGGGGTGGCAGGTTCACCTGCAGACTGCTTCTTGTTGCAAGCGGGAGCGCGCTGCCAGTTGCTCGCCCGCCGCACCTGGCTTCACCCGCAGTGCAGGCCCAACCCCTCTCCTCCCACTCAACCACCAGCCCCCACCACCCAATGCCCCCCTCCCCCTTGACCACGCAGCCCAACCCGGCCCCCCCCACCCGCGATGAGCTCCGACATGGGGTATACTCCGTGGGGGAACTCCACGAAAATGTAGGTCTTCTTGGAGTCCAGGAGCGTTTCATTCAGGTACCTGTTGGGGTTGGGGGGCGGGGTTGGAAGTGGGGGTTGGGATTTGGGGGAGTGCTGCACAGGCGCTTGATCACCGCTGTTGGCAGCCTGGCAGCCAAGTGGCCCGCCGCCCGCTACGCCGCTGCGGGTGCAGGCGCCGACGCGGGCTTGCGGCCGCGCCCCCGCCGGCGGCTTCCGCCTGCGTGCCGCTGGGACCGCCTCCAAACCGAGCGGCCCAAAAGTGGGGCAGCCACCCCCCCAAGAGCTCACGAAAAGTTGAAGTACTCGCGCCAGGTGCGGAACACGGGGTTCTGGCAGAACGCGGTCCACAGCACCGGCTTTGGGGGCAGCAGCAGCGTCGACATGATGGCCAGGTAGACGAGCAGGCAGGTGCGGCTGAAGAAGCAGCCGATCGTGAGGCCGATCAAGATGTGCATCCAGCCTGGCGGCGGAAGAGGGGAGGGAGGCGCTGCATGGGGCCCCGCGCGGCGGCATGCACGGGCGCGTGCACGCCGCATGCGGGCGCGCGGCTGCATGCGGGCGCGCGGCTGCATGCGGGCTGCATGCACGCTGCATGCGGGGAGCTGGCCGCACCCGTGTAGATTGTCATCGACACGATGGCCACGATCCACGAGATCCATCCCTGCTTGTAGTCCTTGGAGCGGCCATCGGAGTAGATCCTGGCAAGGGGCAGGGCGCAGGGACAGGGAGGGGTCGGGCGAGGCAGGCGCGCCGGCGGCGGGCGGTTGCTGGGGGGCGCCGGCGGGATTTTGCGCGCAAGGGCCGCGGGGGCTGGGCCGTGGCGCTGTTGCAATAGCACGGGCAGCAGCTGGGGACTAGGATGAGAGCGCCGTATCCCTGGGACGGGCCCCTTGCCCCAGCCGCTGCCCCCAGCGCCCGGCGGGCCGGCAGCTCGCTGCGCGCTACGCGCTGGGCCGGCGCCCGCCCCAGGCGCGGGGGCAGTGCAGGCCCGCGCGCGCGCGCCCCCGTGGTTGCAGTGAATTTAAAGCATCAGTAGCTCTCTATACCACGCAATTGGGCTGCGCACGCGCCCTGGTTCAGGCAGGCGGGGGGGTTGCTCCCACCGGCGACCGACCTCGTGTTGATGGGCTGGGGCTCCCCACCCGTGTCGATCATCGTGGCTGCGCGACTTTAACGAATAGCTCCGCGCCCGCTGGTGGGCCGCAAGCTCGGGGCCGAGCGCTTTCGCCACCGAGCGCCTCTGCCACCGCTTTCGTGGTGTATTGTGACGTCGCAACAACGTTATAAGACCTGGGTGCGCGCGCGTGCGATTGGCTTCTGCGCTGCGCGCCTGCGGCACCGCACTCCCGCAGTGCTACCGTTGACGTCGGCGGCCCGCCGGCGCCCACCCCCGCCGCCCACCCAGCGCAGCAGTACCGTATCACGGATGCCTTACCGCTCAGCAGGGCGCAAAAGGCAAGGCAAGGCAAGGCACGACATGACAGGAGGCAACGTCACATCATTAACGCGCAAGACAAGTGTTTGGAGTGTTGGGCACGCCACGGGCCCCCAGCGGTGCGCGCACTGCGGCGCAGGGGGCGGGGGCAATTCAGCGGGCGCGCGCGCGCGCGCCCCATGCTGTTGCGCACTTGCAGCGCGGCGCATGCGGCGGCGCGGCGGCGCGCCCCGCGCTCGGCAGTTTCAGCCGCGCCGCGCGCGGCCCGTGAGGGCGCCCGACCCGATGCCCATTTTGGCCTCAAACGCGAGCAGCGCCGCCGAGAGGGCGGCAAAGTGGCGGCGCTCCTCCGGCGTCTCGATGCGCGGCGGCGCGCGAACCTGCGCGGGCGGGGCGGCGGCGGCGGCGGCGGCGGCCGTGTCGGAACGGCTGCGCAAGGGGGCAGGCGAGGGGGGGGGGGGAGGGCGCAGGAGCCGCGTGCGCAGGACGAAAGCAGCGGGGCGCCCGCGTGCATGCGCATGCGCGCGCGCGCCCGCCCCACCTCGCAGACGTTGTTCCAGTTCCCCGAGCCGTCCAGGTCCTTTGCCGCAAAGGGGTCGACCGCCCATGTGTTGTCGATGATGAATTTGTACGCGTAGCGCCCGGGCCGGGTGCCCTGCAGCTCCACCAAAAACTGGCCTGCGCGGGTGTTTTTGGGCGGCGGCGCGGCCACGGGCTGTAAGCGGGCAAGCCGGGCAGACACCGTGGCTGCCCAGGGCACAAACACACGCCGGCGCTCGGGCAGACGAAGCGGCGCGGCCGCCCCTCCCCCCGCTGGCGGCCGGCCCGCCCACCTCGCGCGGCGCCGCGGCAGCCGGCGGGGCTCATGCAGCGCCTCATCGGCACCCGCTCTGTCCAGCCGCCCACGAGCTCCCCCGACACGTCGGCGGACATGCCGCCGTAGGGCCAGACCAGCACGATGCGGCTGAAGTGGGCGCGCGCGCGCGCGACAAGGCGCTCAGACGCGGCCTCGATCAGGGCCTGGCGTTTCGGGGGGGGGGGGAGGCGCGTCAGTGCGGTGTGCGAGTGAGACTGCCCGTGCGAAAAGGCGCCCGCCCGCTGGGCCGCCCCATGAGCAGCAGGGCAGCCGCGCCGCCACTGGGACGCGCCGCAATCGCACTGGACAGCGGGCCGGGTGTGGCGCCCCCCCCGGCCACCCCCGTGAGCCCCTCCCACCCCCCCACCTTATCGACGGGCGCCCCGAGCGCGCTGGCCGCCACCGCCGCCGCCGCCTCGTCAGCGTCCAGCCCGCCGTACCACGTCAGCCAGCCGGCCAGCAGCGTGGCGACGGCGGACTCTGCGCCCTCCGGGTGGTGCAGCAGCAGCAGCGTGTCTCCGGTGCGCATGTGCCCCGCCCCCCGCCGCGCCGCGAGCCGCTGCAGCTGCGCCGCGGCGAGCGCGAGCGCGTCCGCGCGCCCGCGCTCGGCCGCCGCGGCGGGGTCCTCGGACGGCCCCGTCGCCGAGATGACGGCCGGCGCGGCCGCACGCCGCGCCTCGGACGCGGCGATGGCGCGGTTGCTGCCGCTGGCAGAGGGCCACTCAGGGATCGGCATGGCGCCGCGGCTGTTGGCGCTGCTGGCCGCCGTCGCCGAGCCCACCAGCAGCGGAAGCGGCTGGCCGCTGGGGTCGCCATCGCCGTCGCCGTCGCCGCTGCTGCCGCCGTCCTGCTGTGCGCTGCCAGGCCCCTCGCCGGCTGCGGGTAGAGCCTCCGGACCGCCGTTGCCATTGTCCCCAGGCCCCCCGGCCTCTGCCGCTGCCACTGCCATTGCAGGCTCTGCTGCCCCCGCTGCTCCTGCTGCTGCTGTTGTTGGAGCTGCTGCTGCTGCCACTTCGTCTGCCGGCGCTGCTGCTGCTGCTCCTGCCTCCTCTGCCGGCGCTGCTGCTGCTGCCACTTCATCTGCCGGCGCTGCTGCTGCTGTTGCTGCTGCTGTTGCTGCCGCCGCTTCCTCTGCCGGCGCTGCTGCTGCTGTTGCTGCTGCTGCCGCCGCCTCCTCTGCCGGCGCTGCTGAGGATGCCTTTGCCCCGGCGGGCGCTGCTTCGGGCCGCGCTTCTTGCAGTCCCGCTGCCCTGGGCTGCGCCTCCGTCGCCGATGCCAAAATAGGGCTGCCCTCGCCGCTGCTGACGTTGACGACGGCCGCACCGCCCTCGCCGCTGCACCCGCACTCGCCGCTGCCGCCGCTGGTGCTGGCGCCGGCGCCGGTGGCCTCTCCGCCGGTTGCCGCTGCCGCGTGGCCGCCGACGGGTGCGCGGCGCAGCGCGATGTGGCCCTCGCTGTCTGCCGCGACCTCGTACTCCAAAAGCGCCCCCAGCGCGCGCTGGGACGCCAGCCGCGTGAGGTCCGAGGCGGTGAGGCGCGACGTGGTGAGCATCAGCCACGGCAGCACCTGCGTCACCCGCTTCGCCGGCCGCGCGCCGGCGGCCGCGGGGGTGGCGGCGGCGGCGGCGTCGGGGCCGCGCCGCGCGGGGGCGGCGGCGGCCGGCGGCGGGCTCGACGCGCGGCGGAAGGGCACCGCACCGTTCTGGCTCGCCACCGGCAGCGGCACGCTGGCCGCGCCGGGGCCGCACACCTGGAAGCGCAGCGGGCTTGCGGCGCCGCCCGCGCGCTCGCCGTCGCGGCCCGCGGACCGGTGCGGCGGCGGCGACAGCAGCACGTCTGGCGCCGCCGCCGCGTCTGCGAGCTCCCGCCGCAGCGCGTCGACGCGCGCAAACCGCGCGCGCCGCCCGGCTGGCAGCATCGGGATCGGCTGTTGGGCGGGGGGGGGGAGGGGGCGGGGGTTGGGTGCAGGCAGCAGCGTGTGTGTGTGTGTGTAAGGGGGGAGGCGGCAGTGGGAGGGACGCATGCGCGCGGCCGGCGCCGCCGGGGCGCAGGCAAAGCTGGCGCGCGCCCCGCAGGCCCCAGCTGTCGACGGCCCCTGGAGGGCGCAGCCAGGCGCACCTTGACGGCCGTGTCGCTGCAGCGGTTGAACGTCACCCACAGGCAGTTGCCGCGGTCCCCACCGCACAAGGCCCCGGCGCCGCCGCCGCCGCCGCCGCCCGCGGCGCCGGCCTCGCTGCCATCGAAGTTGAGCACGCACTGCCCCTCTAGCGCGTCCGACGACGCCGCCCCCAGCTTGCCGGCAAAGTACCAGAGCGGCGGCGGCCCGCCGCCGCGGCGCTCAAACACGAGCTTGACCTTGCCCGCGCGGTTGCCAATCGCCCAGCGCGTGCGCTGCAGGTCGTCGCAGTCCCACATCTCCTCGCCAAACACGGCGCTGCAGGACTTTAGCCAGTCGCCGACCTGGATGAGGCGGCTGGTGGCGGCGGGGGAGCCGTCGTGCACGCGCTGCACCAGGATCTGCGGGGGGGCGGGCGGGGGGCGGCGCCGGGCGTTTTGGGGCGGCGGGAGGCGGGCACGCACACCGCTGCGGCGTGCCTGGCCACGCCGCGGCGCGAGCAGCCGCTCGGAGGCTCCAAAACCGCTGCTGCATCGACCCCGCTGCGCCCCTCAGCTTCGCCGCGTGCGCGCCGCGCGCCGCGGAGCGCACCCGCCCCGTGTGCGGCTCGGGCGCGAGCGTGAGGCCCACGGGCTTGTCCAGCATGACCATGTACTCCGCCAGGTTGAAGCTGTACTCGCCCGGGTACTGCAGCTGGCCCGCGGGCCTGCGCGGGGGCGGTGTGCGGGGGGGGGGGCGGGTCGGCCGCGCGCCTCGGGGGGCGCGGCGCGGCGGGGCTGGCGGGACGGGTGCATGCACTGCAGCAGGGCGGCGGGCGGCGCGGTGCGCCGCCGCGCCGCGCCGCAGCCAGCAATGCCCCCGCGCTGCGTAGGGGACCGGCTCTCACCCTCGGGCATCCAGGGCGCGTGCGCGGGACCTCGGTCGCCGCGCGTGGCCAAGAAGGGTCGGTCGCGGGGCCGAGGCTGTGCTGGCAAAGCCGCCCCGCGCCCGGGAGGCCCCCAGGGCGCACGCCTGCATCCCGGCGATGCCGCTGCTAGGCTCTCCTCTTGCTGTTCATGCGCTGCGCGTGATAATTGTCGGCAGATCGTTCGCCCCGCCCTCCTGGGCAGCGGTGGGTGGGCGCAAGCCCCCCAGACGATGCACAAAAGGTCCCACAAATAGTTTGGGCCGGTGCGGGAGCCGCGAGGAGGGCGCGCCCGCCGTGACAGTCGCTGCGAGCTGCGCACAGCGCGGCTCGCGAAGCAACTGGTTGGAACGAAATGAGGGAGAGGTTTGCGGAACGTGGACGGCCTGGCCCGGCGGCTTGATCGACCGCTGCGCCGCCGCACCGCCGGCGGCCGCGCTGAGGTGGCCCCCGCCCCCGCCAACCGAAGCTCTTTTGCGTCTGCGGGCGGCGCGCGCACCGGCCGGGCACGATGCGCACCTCAACTTGGCCCGTACGGCCGCAGGCGCATCAACTGCACGCGGGCTCGCCGCAGGCTGTCGGCGCGAGCCTTCGCGCGGTCAAACCGACTCGACGGTGCGCCCAAACTGAGCACTGTACGACCCCGCGCCCCCCAGCTCCGGCCGTTAGGGCCGCGAGCCGGCCCCCTTTGGCCAAGGCACGACAGCCGCTGGTCGCTGGCGCGCCGCAGCGGGGCGGCAGCATGCAGGGGGCCGAGGGACGAGGGGGCCGCGTGTTGACCAGCATGTTTCAGTCCAAGCGGCTGACGCAGACAACGCGGACGGCTTTTTTCAGGCGCAGTCTATGGGACGCTTTCGCACGGCCCTCATGAGGAGTAGGAGCCCCCCCAGCGCGCCCGGCTCGGCTGCGGCGGCGCTGAGGGCAGGGCAGTGCGTTGGGCCGGGCGCAGGTCGCGCGGACCTGCCGTCTTCTGGCTGCCGGTACGGCGTCCCATCTGGGGGGCGTTCGGGGCGCCGTTTGCGCCCCGGGGTCCAATGGGGGCGCGTGGGCCGCCGTGCAGCCGGGGAGGTGGACGGCGCGGGGCGTTCGGGCCGGTGCCGCCGTCGCTGTCGCCCTGCCGCCGCCGCCGCTACCACCGCCTCATAATCGGATCCGGGCGCTGGCGAGCAGCATTGCACCTGTGGGCTGCTGTAGACTGCCCGTGGGGGACCTTGCCGCGCCTGTAATGAGCGCGCGACGGAGCACTGGCTCTCCGATCGCCACCGGGATGAAGGCCGCTTTCGAAAGGACGGCTGCCAAGGCGGGGCAGCGGCCCCTGGCGTACACACTGGCCGGCGTGGCGGTGGGGCTGGTCCTCCTCTTGGCGTTGTCGAGCTCATCCGGCTCCGGCGCCAGCGATCGAGCGCGGATTACTCTGTCTCCGCACGGATCGGGCAGCGGGAAAGGGGTGGAGCGCTTCATCGTGAAGGACATCATCGCGGCGCTCGCCGCCGACCTGCGCGCCGCGGGCGTCGCCGCCGCCGTCGTGCCCAGCCCCAGCTGCTACGACGCGATGGCGCTGGTCGAGCCGCTGCGCGACGCGGGCATCGCGACGACCTGCGTCGCGCGGCCGGCCGACGACCCCGGGCCGGTGGCGGCGGCCGGCGCGGCCGTGGTGCGGCTCACGCGCACCACGTCGCCGCCGGACCTCGCGCGGCGGCTCCTCACGGTGCAGCTGGTGCGCGCCGGCGCGGCGGGCGGCCCCGCGGTCTACGCCGAGGTGGCCGTCAACGAGAGCAGCACCGCGGTGCGCGCCGGCGCGCTGCACTTTGGCAGCGGCGTGCGGCGCGTGTGGGTCCTCAACTCGCGCGCGCACCTCGACACGTTCAACAAGATCTACGAGGCAAAGTCCTGGGGCGCGTGGGGCGGCGGCAGCGGCGAGGGCTCCACGCTCGAGTACACGGGTGGGCTGCAAGCGGGGGTCAAAAAGGGGCGGGGCGCGCAGCCGGTGGCAGCGGGCGCTGCGGAAAGGCGGCGGCGGTGGCGGGGGCGGCAGCGACCCCAGTGCATGCAGCACGCGCGCGCCGCCAGCGGCGCAGCGAGGGCGTGCATGGCCCCCCCTGCGGCCCGCAGACGGTGGCCGTGCCACCCGGAGCCGTCGGTGTGCGCGCCGCCCCCAGTCTGCTCCGTGGCTCGCCAGACCGCCCCCCCCCCCCGCCCCGCCCCGCCGGCAGCCAACATCCGCGCTGCGCTGCTCGACGTGCTGCGCCGCCACAACATCAAGTCCATGCTCGACAGCAGCTGCGGCAGCATGCTTTGGATGCCGCTCGCGCTGCGTGAGTACCAGAAGCAGGTGCCGGACTTTAAGTTTTACGGCAGCGACGTGGTGTGCAGCCTGATAGACGGGCACAAGGTGAAATACGCAAGCGAGGCCAACTGGCAGTTTGGGTGCCACGACTACGGTGAGCGCTTGCTGGTTGGGGGTTTGCTTTGTTGGGGGTCTGCTTTGTTTGCGCATGCGCCATGTGCTCGCTGCAGGCATGTTAACAGGCCCGCATGCGCCGCCGCGCCATCACAACACGCTGCGGGCCCAACTGCACATGCGCACAGGGCGCAGCAAAACAACCCCTGCCCTCCCCCGCCGCTCCTTGCCCCCCGGCCCCGCCGCAGCGCCGCTGGTGTCGTGTGCGGGCCATAACCGACACCCCCCAACCCCGCCAAACCCACCCCCCAAACAACCGCAGCCCACCAGCCACTGCCGTCTGGCTACGAGCTGATCTGGTCCCGTGACTCGCTGCAGCACGTGCCCTTCAATTCGGTCTGGCAGTTCCTCGCAAACGCCAAGGCCACGGGCGCCAAGTACCTGCTGGTGGGAGGGGAGGCTGGGGGGAGGGAGAGTAGGGGAGCGGACTGAGCTGGGGCAGCTCAGTCGTGGGGTGGCGATGGGCTGCCCCGGCCTTCGGGCTGCCTCCTCTGCCTGCACGGCTGCGCCCATCCCTCGCCCCACGCGCTAGCGCCCCCGCCCCGAGCCCTGCCATGTTTCCCCCCCACCAACGCGCAGGTCGGCAGCTACATCAAGGGCGGTCAAAACTTTGACATCCAGGCGGGCGAGTACTACGCGGTCAACCTCCTGCAGCCGCCCTTCAACCTCAAGCCCGCGCCGCTAGAGGTGATCGACGAGAAGACAAAGGACGGCAAGCACATGCTGCTGTTCGACCTGCAGGCGCTGCAGTGGGACGACGACCTCACGGGGATATGATATGGGCTGATCTGTCCCGAGGGGGCGGCGGCGGCTGCTCGGCGGCGGCGGACCGGGCGGCGCGCGGCGCGTGCGCGGTGACGCTGACGCCGCGGTCGGCCGGCCAAATTGCGGCGCCAGCACGCTGCGAAATAACAGGCTTCGGTCTGCCGTTATGGTTGCCTCTTTTGATGTTTTTGTGAGGCAACGTCAATTCTCTTTTCGTGTGCGTTTTCTTTGTTTTACGCTCCACCCAGCGACTGCTGCCGTGTCGCGCATGGCGGCGCGCTCCCCGGCTGTCTGGCCGGTGCGCGCCGCGCCATGGGCCGATCGATGCCCTCTCCGCTCTTGACCGCCCCCTTCACCCTGGGCCCTGTGTATGCCGGCGCTAGCATGTGGGGGTGGGCGCCGGTGTCTGCAACAACCACGGAACGAGTCCCCCCTGGCGGTCCGTGCTTGTTTTGGTACAACGAAGAGTTTTACTCCCAGCCGGAGTTACAGGAAACAGAACCTGGCTTTAGAAGCACGAGACGCTAAGACATACCTTCTAAGCTTGGTAACGCTGCTGCTTTTGCTCCTGCGGTCTCTTGGGGTTGGGTTTAGGGGACGCTGTCCGCCCACGGTGGGGGTGGGCCGCCCGCTGCTGCTGCTGCTGCTGCTGCTGCTGCTGCTGCTGCTGCTGCTGCTGCTGCTGCTGCTGCGGCGGCAGCGGTGGTGGGGGTGGCGGCGCCGGCGGCCGCGGGGACAGCAGCCGGCCCGCCTGCTGCCGCTGCTGCCCCCACGGAGGTGGCCTGCCCGCGTGCTGCCGTGCCGCCGCCGCCGCCGCCCTTGCCGCTGAGGCAGCCTCGGCATGTGCGTTCGCCGCGGCGGCGCGCGCGGCGGCGGCTTCTGACCAGGCGGCTCGCGCATCTGCTTCAGCGGCCGCCAGCGCCGCACGCAGCTCCAAAACCTGCCAGGCAGCACGCGCAGGCAAAAAGCGCAGAGGAGGGTGAGCATGAGCGGTGCCAGCTGGGCGGACGATCAACGGCAACCCGGGATCAGGGGCGCGCAATGTGCACATGCAGCGCAACCGCAGACCCACCTCTGTCTCGAGTGCAGCTGCTGGACTGCCGCCGCCCTCACTGCCGCCCACACCGCCGCCGCCGCCTCCCCTGCCCGCGTCTGCCCCCTCCAGCCGCGGCGGCTGCGGCATTAGCAGCAGCGCCATGCCGCCCGTGCCAGGGTCCGGCGTGGCCGGCACGACGGAGCCCGCCGAGGCGCGCTGGCGCCGCCGCGCCGCGGCGGGCCCCTCCAATGGGGCGTCCGGGCTGGACAGCGGCGTGGGCCGCGGCTCCGAGTCCGAGCGCGACGGGGCCCGCTGCGCGGCTGCGGCTTCCCCTGCCGTCTCTGCCGCTGGCCCCTCGGCTCCCGCTGCCCCTGGCCCCGCTGCTTCCAGGGGTGGCGCCGGCTCCTCAGGCTCTTCGCGGGAAACCCTTGCCGCATGAGTGCAGCCCGCAAGCCCCCGCTCAGTGCTCTTGCCGCCGCTTGGCCCCACTTCCGGCTGCGGTGGCGGCCGGTGCTGCTGCGGCTGCGGCTGCTGCTGCTGCTGCTGCTGCTGCTGCTGCTCCTCCACCTCCTCCTCACGCTGCTGCTGCTGCCCCTGTTGCGGCTCGCATGCCTGCTCCTGCTGCCGCAGCGCCGCCAGCCGCGCCGTAATGGCGCGAAGCTCCTCGGCAATGGCCAGCGCGCCGCTCATGCACTCCGCGAGCTCGTCAGCACCGCTGCTGCCGCCGCCGCCGCTGCTGCTGTCACCACCACCGCTGCTGCCGCCGCCTACGCCGGCGCCTCCATTCGCGCCTGCCGCTGCTGGACAGGCAGCGCGGCAGTCGGGCGGCGGGCCGGTGCCGGCGGCGGCGGCGGGCCGCCGCAGCGCCTGCTGGAGCAGCGCCGCCTGCTGCGCCGCGAACTCCAGCAGCTGCAGGAAAGGAAAGGGGTGCGCACGTTTGCAAGTGTCTTTGTGCGCACGCACGCAAGCAATAGGCGCGCAGCAGTCCAGTCGTCGGACCGGCGCGCGGCGCTGCCGGTCCGCAGCCGCACCTGCTGCGTGAGGGCGAGCTGAAGCTGCCCCGCCAATCCTACGGCGGTGATGGGAGCCGGGGCCGCTCCCGGGGCGCCGCGCTCCGCTGCCGGCGCCGGCGCCGCCGCTGCAGCAGGCACCGCCGCGGCCGGCGCCTCCGCTCCCACGCCGCAGCGGCGGCCGGCTGCGTCAGACATATGCGGCCTGCATGCCTCACCGCGTTACGCCGCGGTGGCGAGGCCCCTGGTTGCGCAGGCCGCCGACAGCTGCGATCTTGAAAGTGATCAGGGTGGCTTTTTTTTCCGGTCGACTCGTATCCTTGTTCGTGCGATTCAATTTCGGGCAATTTGATCGGGCAATTGGCAACATCAATCAACGCGCGCAGCTGCACAGACCCTGGGACAGGCCAGCCACACGCCCCCCGCGTTCCCACACCCCCCCAAGGCGAGCGGGTGGTCGGGATCCGCAGGCAGGGGCATTTGTGACACGCTTGACGCGCGCCGGGCGCCGGCGGCGCCCTGCCGCGGCGGCAGCACCGGGAAGCGGCGGCGATGCCCCGCAGCAGGTGCTGCTGCGCGGGGCACATCACAGCCGCGCTGCCATCCCCCCCTTCCGTTCGCCGCCCCCCCAGGCCGCAGAGATGACCGGCGGCCGCGCCGCCGCGGGCGCGCCCGCGTGCCCGCCCGCGGACAGCCCCGTGGGCGCGCTGTGCCGCGCGCTGCCCAGCTTCGCGCGCATGCCGCCCGTCGAGGCGGTCGTGTTTGCATGGGGCGCGTCGGAGGACCACCAGCTCGGCCTGGACACCGTGGCAGACTGCAAGAGCCCCAAAGTGGTGGAGTCGCTGCTGGGCCTGCAGCTCATGGGGTGCGTGGCCGGCAGGTCGCCGCCCCCGCTTGCTGACACGGCCTTCTCCGCCCGCCGGCTGTCAATTATGCGTTTGCTGGCGCCGCTGGCGCTGCGGCGAGGGGTCCACTTGCGAGGCGCTGCGGGCTGGCTGCTGCTGAGCAGCAGTGGCAGCAGCGGGCCGGGGCAGTGTGCAGACTTGCAGGAACCGCCCCATCCAACCTGCCCCCCCCTCAATCGGCCCCCTTCGCACCGCAGCCGCGGCTTCCCCGGCACCCCGCTGATCGGCGGCAGCCGCAACACGCTGGCCATCGATTCAGAGGGCCAACTGTGGTCCTGGGGCTGGAACGACCGCGGCACGCTGGGCCACGGCCACCGCGCGTTCGAGCGCAAGCCGCGGCGCGTGGGCGGCCTGAAGGGCGTGCGCATCGTGCAGGCGCGTGCTGGGGGGGCCCTTGCCTTTTGCCCTTGCTTTTGCTTGCGGGCGTGTGTGCCCCCAGCGGCGGGAGGGCTGAAGGGAGCGGGCACAGCTGTTTGGAGTGTGCGCATTGGGTGCGCCTGCATCGGGGGCTTAACAACCCCCCCCTCCTGCCCCCGCCGGGCACACTGCCCCGCCCCCTGAGCAGGCTGCCATCGGTGGCTGGCACTGCCTTGCGGTGTCGAGCGAGGGCCAGGTCTATGCGTGGGGCGGCAACGAGTACTCACAGTGCCTGCAGGTGCGCAGCCGCTGGCACGGCGCGCTTGCCCGCGCGGCTTGCCACGTGCATGCAGCGCACGCGGGCGCATGGACCGCGCGCGTGCCTTTGAAATGCGCCCAGCCGCGGAGCCGACCCGTGCCCCGCGCACCAGCCGGAGCAGAAAGGCCCCTGCAGCCCCCGTGCCTCGTCACCACGCAGCACCCCTCGCCCCACCACGCAACCCCGCCCCCTCGCTCACCCCTTGCAACACCCCCCCCCCAGGCCCCCCTCCGCGACATCCTCACCCCCCAGCCCTGCCTGCCGCAGCTGCGCGTCCGCCAGGTGGCGTGCGGCGGCATGAACTCGCTGGCGCTGACTGATGAGGGGGACGTTTGGATGTGGGGCGAGCCGTGGGGGGATTTCAGCCTGGAGGTGTCCCGGGAGCCGCGCCGCGTGGAGGGCGCCAGCGGGGTCGCCGCGATCGCGTGCGGCGCGTTCCACTCGATGGCGCTGTCGGAGGGCGGCGAGGTGCGGGGCGGCGCGGGGCCGGCTGGCGGGGAGGCCGCGTGCTTGCATGCGGATGGGGCGGGCTGGTTGTTTGAA
Source organism: Raphidocelis subcapitata (assembly GCA_003203535.1). Taxonomy (NCBI): domain Eukaryota; kingdom Viridiplantae; phylum Chlorophyta; class Chlorophyceae; order Sphaeropleales; family Selenastraceae; genus Raphidocelis; species Raphidocelis subcapitata. The sequence continues at coordinate 107,899 of BDRX01000006.1, forward strand.
ATTGGGAGAGGGCTGGATCCAGAAGCGCCTCAGGAGCTCCCCAGCTCTCTCCCAGTTTGAAGATGGGGATGAATTGGGCCCGTTGTATCTGTGCGCCGCTGCCGCCACCACCACCGCTGTGCCGCCGCAAGGGGCTTCCCAAACACAAAGCCCTCCCAACCCCGCCCCCCTCCCCGCCCCGCCCCAGGTGCTTGCCTGGGGCACCAACGACTACGGCCAGCTGGGCAACGGCTCCACCTGCTACAGCACGGTGCCCGGCCTCGTGGAGGATCTCGAGGGCATTGCCGTGGCCGACATCGCCGCCGGCGGCTGGCACAGCATGGCGGTGACGGCGGACGGCGCGGTGTACGTGTGGGGGCGCGGCGAGTACGGGCGGCTGGGCGTGGGCGACAGGACGGGCAGCAGCAAGCTGCGGCCGCAGCCGGTGCGGGGCCTGGAGGACCAGAGGGTGGTGCAGGTGCGGTCTGTGCTTCTTTGGGGGGGGTCGCGCTTGGGTGTGCGCGCGCTTGGGTGTGCGCGCGCTTGGGTGTGCGGGTGCGGGTGCGGGTGCGTTGGGGTGTGTGTGCGCTGGGCTGTTGGCCAGGGATGCCTGCGGTGGCCACAGGGGGTAGCTGGGCGGTTCTTTGGCAGCCGCAGCAGCAGTGGCCGGCCAGCGGGGGCACAGCATTCGCGCAGGCCGCCTGTCCCCGGCAGGCGCCTCCCTTGCCAAGCCCTCCGCCCCCCGACAACCCCCCCCCCCCCGCCGCCTCCGCCGCAGGTCGCCGCCGGCGGCACGCACAGCCTGGCGCTGACCTCTGACGGCCGCGTCTTCATTTGGGGCCGCGCCAGCTACGGCCGCCTCGGGCTTGGGGATTCTGCAAAGGATCAGTACTCACCGGTGGAGCTGGAGCTGCCCGGCGGGCGCGAGCGCTGGCGCGTGGCCGCGGTCACGTGCGGCGGCCGCCACAGCATGTGCCTCGCGGTGCCGCTGCGCGACGTGCAGGGCGCGAGCGAGGGCGGCGCGGGGCAGATTGAGGACGGCGCCGCGCTGCAGCTTCAGCTGCAGCTGCAGCTGCAGCTGCAGCAGCAGCAGGAGCAGCAGCAGGCGACAGAGCCGCAGATACTGCCGCGCTCGCCGCTCGCGCGGCGGGCTTCGAACAGCAGCGGCGGCGGCGGCGGCGGCAGCGCGCACGGTGGCGGCGCGGTGGCCGACGCGCTGGCCTCCCTCTCGCTGTCCCGTGCGGGCTCCCGCAGCCTGCCCCCGCCCCCGCGCCCCATCTCCACCGGCCCACACGTCCGCGTGCTGTCCCCCAGCCGCTCGCCCCCCGTCGCCGCGGCGGCGGCCGCGGCCGCGGTCGCGGCCGTGGCGGTGCCGGCCAGCCTGCCCGCCGGCCTGCCGGTCGCGAGCCCGCGCGGCGCGGCCGGGTTTGTGCCGCTGAGCCCCAGCAACTGCGGCAGCCACCTCCTCGGCCTCAGCGGCGCGCTGTCCGAGGTGCCCGCCATCGACGCGCTGCCCGTTTCGGGGGATGAGGAGGAGTCCGAGGCGGAGGCGCACGCGCAGGCCGAAATGGACCGGCGCCACGGCACCGGCGAGGGCAGCGCGGGCGGCGGCGAACACAGCGGGGAGCTGTCCCTCGCGCGCGGGGAGGAGGGCGGCGGCGGCGGCGCGGCCGGCGACGGCGGCGGCGAAGGGGACGGCGGCGGCGGCGGGGCGGGGCGGTTCGCGCGGGTAGACTCTGTCGTGAGCGTGCCCGAGAGCGACGGCTCGCCGGTCGCGGCGGGGCCGGGCGGCGCTTGGAGGGGCGGGGAGCGGGAGGACATCCACCGGATCTCCCACCTGTCTTGATCGGCGCGCTGCTCGGACCCCGCGCTGCTTGGGCTCGTTTTTTTGGGTCTTTTTGCGCCCCCCGGCTGGACTGTTGCGCAGGAGCGCGCGTCCTTTGTTTTGCCCGTCGTTGGCTGCTTTGGCTGCTTTGGCCTTGGCTGTAATGGGTCTGATGTCTTGGCCTTGGGCTTGCCCAAGCCCGCACGGTTTTCCTGGCATCCTCAGCTCTCTTTACTTTCTTTTCGGCTGGGGCAGTGGGGTCTGCCAACACCACTCGCTTGACACAACAGAGCAGAGGACACAACAGAGCAGAGGCATGTGCAGAGCGGGGTGGCAGAGCAGAGCGCGTTTGGTCATCTTCACAGCAGCGGCAGCTGATGGGCGCAGGTGCCGCAGGCGAACACCTTTTTGAGGGCGAGGCCGAGGCGCTCGCCCAGCGGCACCCTGGCCTTGGGGGAGGCGCGCAGGGAGCCGGGGGCCGCGGCAACCACGACCGCCTCGGCGGTCGCCTCGCCGGGGGCCGGGGCATCTGCCTCGGCGCCCCCGTGTCGGACGCGTCGGCTCCGCTATCGCTGGCGGCGGGGCTGCGCTTGCCGGGGTGCAGCGGCGCCGCGCTCAGCCCGCCCTTGAAAATCGCCTTGACCTGGGACCCAAACTTGGCGGCGGCGCGCTTGGGCGAAGGCTTGGCGTCGGGGGCCTTGGCGTCGGCGGCGGGGCCGGCCTTGGCGAGTGGCGCGGGGCCCCGCTCGCGGCCGTCCCGCTCGGCGCGCCGCGGCGCCGGCGCCGGCGCCGGCGGCGACTTGGGCTTGCGGCGGGGCACCCACGCCTTGGCGCGAGCCAGCAGGGCGGCGGCGGGGCTGGCCGGCTTGGCGCGCCGCACGGCCATCCTCTCAGAGTCGAGGATGTTCTTGATGGCCAGCGCGACCACGTTGTGCGCAATCTCGAGGGCTATAGCCTTCTCAACGGCGCGCTGCACGAGCGCGGCCACCTCGGGGCTGCTCGGCGCCGGCGTCGGCGGCGTTGGCGGGGGCGTCATGGCTCTGGGCACGGGGCTGGACAGGCCTAGCCTGTCTGGAGGTGTTGGAAAGGGGTGGTGGAGCTTGGGTGAGGACGGAGGAGCGCCAGCGGGCGGGGTTTGGGCAGATGCCGGCCGCCGGCGGGTGAGGGCGGTTGCAACTGCCCGGCCCCTCCGGGCTGCTGGTCGCTCCTGGCGCGGCCGCGAGTCCCTGGATCCCCTAACACACGCGCGCAGATGCCTCACCGGGGTTTGGGCGGCTCTGGCTCGGGGTCTCGGCGGCTACCGGGCGCGCGAGGCCGGTGCTCAGCGTGGGTGTCCGCTCTGGGGTCCGTGCACACCTTATCGCGTCTTTCTTGACTATTTCCACGACGGTGAGGGTCGCGGGGCCCAGAGGCGGTGGCGGCGGCGACGGCGGCGCGGCGGCGGGTTGCTGTTGGGGGCGTGGGGCACTGCTGCAGAGAGGGGAACTGCAGCAAGGGGCACTCAGAGCTTGATTGTTTCCAGGATTGGAAATAGTGGCCAGGGCAGGGATGCGCGGGGCTAAAGAGCGCGCGGCGGCAGGTGGGAAGGCGGGCAGGCGCGCAGCTGGCGGCGCGGTCGCGGCGGCTACGGCTGGGAGCCGCCGGCGGCGGTTGCTGCCAGCCTGGCGGCCTCCTAACACCACATTCCCAAGCTGCCTTTGAATTTCATATTGTTTTACAAAGCAGGGCCCGCGCAGCTCTCGCGAGGGCGCGCGGCGCGCGTGGCGGGGCGTCCCCGCTCCCTGCGCAGCCGGCTGGGCTGCGGGGCAACAATGCGCCCGCCAAGGCGCGGGGCAAATCTGCGCAAACCGCTGCTGCTAATATCCCACGGACGCGTTTCCCAGGGTGGTGTACACGCGCGCGCCCGGCCGCCGCGGCTTTGGCAGAGGCGCCTCTGCCCCCAACGCCGCGAGCCGACCCAAAGCCAGAGCCTCCTCACAGAGCCTCAGGCCGGCAGTTTTACCTTCATCCTGTGCTGCCTGCCCTGCGCCTCCACCAGCGGCTGCAGCTGGTCAAGCTTGTCGTACATGCCCTGGCGGTTTTGTTGGGGGAGGGGGGTTGGTTTCGCCCATCTTCTTGTTTGGGTGTTGGTGTCGGTGTTGGTGTCGGGCTCAGGGGGTTGGTTGGTTCGGTTTCGCGCCGCGCGTGCAGGCAACCCCTTTGGGGATTGATGCCAATATCGCCTCGCCCCCCCGACCCGCGCCCTTGCGGCTGGTCGGGCCCTGCGCACCCCCTTCCGGCCCCCCGTTTCGCCCCCCTTTGGCCCCCCAGCCCCCCGCGCCCCGCACCAGCAGGCCGCCCGTGTGCACAAACAGCACGCGCCGCCCCTCCCACTCGGCGGGCGCGGCCGCCACGTCCCTCAGCAGCTGGTGGAGCGCCTTGCCGCTGTAGACGGGGTCGAGCACGATGCCCGTGGCCGCGGCGACGGACTGTTGTTTTGTTGTTGGGGGGGGGGGACGTTTCAGGCGGAAGGGGCGGGAGGCTTGGTGGTGGGTGGGTTGGTGGTTGACCAACCCACTCCAGCCCGCCAACCCTGCCCCCTCCGGCCCCCAAATTCCAACCTGCCCCCTCCAGCCCCAGGCCCCCCGGCCCCTACCCTCCAAACAAAAACCCCACCCAAACCCACCGCGACAGCGTCCAGCTCGTCCTCAGCGCTGATCGCGTACCCCAGGCCCCGCGCCTGCACCGCCGCCAGCGTGGCGCGCGCGTCGGCGCCGGTCCAGCCCAGCCCAGCGTAGAGGCCGTCGACGTAATCGTAAAAGTAGTCGGGGTCGTCACACACTCCTGAGGGGGTGTTTTGTTTGGTGATGCCACTGGTGTCAGTGATGTGTGTGTTTCAATTCTGGTCATTTTGTGCGTGTGCGCTGGTGGCCGCAAGAAGCCAATGCCACCCCAAAACGACGGCGGTTTAACCGTGGTCTGGCGGTGCAGACGGCGGCGGTTTTGGCGTGAAAACCCCCCGCCCCCAAAGCGCACCGTAGGCGTGCACGCGCGCGCCATAGCCCGAAAGGTGGTTGCCCAGCGCCAGCCCCGCCGTGGTGCCGCCGCTGCCGCAGGCCTGGAGGGGCGCGGGGGTCGTTTGGAAGGGAGGGAGGGCGCGGGGTCGTTTGCCAGGGCGCGGCGCCGCTTTGGTTTTGGGCGCACGGGCAGGCCTGGCTCTGGCTCCCCCTTGCAAACCCTCTGGGAGGGGTCGGGGATTCGTCTGTCACCAAAGTCAACGCCCCGACAGCCAGCGGTCAAACATGACCGCCAATGGGCCAGCCGGCCCACCATGACTATGTCGTCAAACTTGAACCCCAGATCATCGGACTGCTGGCAGATCTCCTCGACAGCTGTCATGTAGCCCCAGCAGCCCTGGGGAGGTGGCGTGAGGGGGTATTGTTTTGCTGCTTCGTGCGTTTGGGAGGGCGTTGGCATTGAAGGTTTGGTGGTGGCCTTGGGAGGGGTGGGCTGGCCTTGGGAGAGGGTGTTTGCAAGGCTTGGTTGGGCCGCAAAACGTATTAGCATTTGCGGCACCTCGTTCTCCCTGTGCAGCACCCCAAACCCTCAAAGCAGCGCCCCACCAGGCTGTTGGAGCCGCCCACTGGAATGAAGTAGGGCCGCCGCCCCTCGGCCCTCAGCGCATCGACCAGCTGCGCGCCCACCGCGTCGCCCCCCAGCTGGCCGTACTCCTCTTTCGTGATCTGGGGTGTGGGGTGTGGGTGTGATGTGTTTGTGGGTGGTCGGCGGGGCCGCGAGGCACACTGAGTGGAGTGGACAGCAGGTGCGTATGCGTCTTTTGTGCCGGCGCGCACGCGGTCTCGTACTGTCTTTGTTCCACACGAATCCATGCGCTCCCATCCCTTCGTGCGACCTTGTGCCTAGATCCAGCCGCCCCCAAGCCCCTCGCTGCCCCAAGGCCCAAACCAAGGCCCCCCCCAGCGCCCCACCTTGTGCACCACCGCGCCCGCCAGCCGCTCCACCAGCAGGTTGCCCACCAGCCCGGGGTCCTCCCCCGCCAGCGCCCTGCTGGTGCGCAGCACGAGGTGGGGCTCCAGGCCCAGGTAGCGCGCAGCGACGGCGGTGGCACTTTGGGAGGGGGGAGCGGATAGATTCGGAGGGCGGGTGAAGAGGGGGTGCCGCGCATCGCCCTGCTTTGCATGCGCTCTTGCACCCGTGCGCACGTGCGCGCGCTCGAGGGTGCGCGCTTGGCGTGCGTCGTGCGTGCGCGTGCCGCGCAGCGGCCGGCACAATGCAGCGCCCCCTGGAGGTCCTTTTGTACTGCACGCCTTTGGCGCCATTCGGTCAAAGCTAGTCAACGCACGACTGCCCGCCGTCCCCCCGCCTCGCACCGCGTGTGGTTGCTCTGGATGCCCCCGACGGTGACTACGCAGTCTGCGCCGCTGGCCTTTGCGTCTGCCATCAGAAACTCCAGCTTGCGCACCTGAGTGGGGGGCGGGTTGGGGGGCGGCAGGCGGGGCGCGCACCCCGTCTCAGTGCGTTTCGGGGGGCTCGCCGCGCCGCGCCGTGTTGGGGGTGGCGCGAATGACGCAGGCCCGCTGCTGTGCGACGGCAGAGATACCATCACCCTCCCTCCCTCCCTCCCAAAGCGGCCCCCCAAGAACCAGAGGCTCACTTTGTTGCCGCTCATCTGCATGCCCGACAGGTCGTCACGCTTGATCCACATTTCGACGCCGTCGGGCAGGCCCGGCGGGCTGAAGCGGTGCACCGGCGTGGGCAGCAGGCCCAGCCGGTAGCGCTGGGGCGGCTGCGGCGGCGGCGGCGGCGGTGGAGGGGGAGGAGGATGGGGCGGTCGAGCGGGAGGGGCGCGCGGGCGCTGGCCGACAAGAGGGCGCCGGGTCGATGCGCCGCACGGCCAGCCGCTGCGCACCGCTTTGAGGCCCCGCGCCCAGTTTGGGGCTGTGAAAGGCTCCAACTTGAGGAATGAGGCGGCCATTGCGGGCGATCCTCGCTCTCGCAGGGGCAGATCAATCAAGGGGCGGGCGCGAAACGCGGTGGTTTCCGAAACGCGGGTGGTTTCTTGGGCCGGTGCGTATGTATGTTTGCGTGGGGGGACCGCTTTTCGATCGGCGGGGCGCCGGGGCCCGTGCCTGATGCGCGCGCTGCGCTGCGCCCGCCCGCATTCCGCCGGTGGCCCCATGTGCCGCCCGGGAGCCGAGAGCTGCGCAGTGCGCAGGCCCCACAGCTGGAGGGGATAGCGCTGCGCTCGTCATTGCACAGTCGGTTTACAATGGCAAACGTACATTTGGGAGGGCGGGCAAGGCAGGCAGGTGGGCGCAGGCAGGCCGGCGCGCCCCCGGTGCACACCCGGGGCCGCGCGCGCGCCCGCGCGTCTGCGCCTGCGTCAAAAGCCGCCCCGCTCCGCACGCCGGCCGCGGGCCGCTGGGCGCGCTCGGTCCACACCCGAGCGCGCCGCGGCGCGCATGCGCCCCGCGTGTCGCCGGCAGGCCGGAGGGACTGCGGGCGCGGGGCCGCGCCGCGCCACACAGCTCGTTTGTTTCAGGCCGCCGCGCCGGCCGCGATCCTCTCTGCGAGCTCAAGCAGGCTCTCGTCCGAGCCCTGGGGGCCTATCAGGCTGAGGCCGACGGGCAGGCCGTCCACGCGGGCGAGGGGCATGCTGACCTGTCGGGTTGAGCGGGTGCGCGGGGCCGGCGGGCGGCGAGTGGGTGGAGGCTGGGCGGGTTGGGTTGGGCAGCCCTGCTTGCAGCAGCCACCACATGCGCATGCGCTCATCGCATGCACGCATGTCCGCATGCCGCATGCGCGGGCTCAGCCCCACAGCCCCACAGCCCCACAGCGCAACGCCCCACAGCCCAGCACGCGCGCGCGCCTGCGGCAGGCCGCCCAGCCCCGCAATGCATGTTAGGCTCATCACTCGGCGCCGCCAGTCGTCCAGCCGCGCCCCCGGCAGGCCGCGCTCGGGCGCGGGGCCGGGCGCGGAGGGCAGCGCGATGACGCCGTCGTCTCCCAGCAGGCCGGCCAGGTGGGCGCGCACCCTGGGGGCCCCGGCGGCGTGAGGCGGCGGCGTGAGGCGGGTGCGGGGGGAGGCGGGTGCGCGCGCGTGTAGGAAGGGAGCGGGGCGGACGGCGGAGGCAAAGGCACGGGCTGAGGCAGAGTTGGGGGCCTGGGCGAGGTTGCGTTCACAGCCAAAGGCAGGAGGTTTGAACCCAGGGGGTTCTGAAGCCCAAAGACCTCGTGTCCACGAGCCCCCACAGCCCCCGCATAACGAGGCCCCACCTCTCCCGGTCTGCCAGCGCCGCCTCCCGCTGCGCCGCGGTGATCTTCGATGCCAGCTGGAACCGCTCCCTCACGCCGGGCCCCAGCTCCACGCCCTCGCCGGAGATCCAATCGCCGTAGCCGCGCCACGCCTCGAAGCCCTGCGGCGCGTTTCGGGCGCGGCGGGGGCGGCGGCGGGGAGCTTGAGGGCGGGTGAGGGGCACAGGGGCGCGGCGGCGCGGCTGCTTCACCAGTCAGGGACGCACGCCAGCGGGGGCTGCCCTTGGAACCGCTCCTCGAACCCGCACCAGCTGCGCACCCACACCAAACCGCACCCAAAGGCCCACCACCTGCCTCAAACCAGCCCTGCCAGGCTGCCCCCACCCACTCCCACCTGCAGGACCCTGAAGACGTCAAACCACGCGTCCAGCCCGGTCTGCCCGCCGCCCACCGCGACGCCGGCGCCCAGGTCAAATTCTTTAGGGGCAGCCCCCAGCGCCGCCGCGGCCGCCGGCGCGGCGAGCGCGGCGCGCAGCGCGGCGCGGGCGTCGGGCAGGGCGAGGTCAAAGGCGTCCGCCGCCACCAGCAACCGCGGCGCCGCGGCGCCGCTCCGCGCAGCGCAGCCGGGCAGCGCCGGCGCGCCGGCGGGGTACGGCGCGAGCAGCGCGCCGCCGGCGCGGCGCAGCAGCCGCGCGTCGCGCGCGAGCAGTCCGGCCGTGGAGAAGCTGGGCGCCAGCGCGCGCGCGCCGCGCAGCGGCACGCGGCCGTGCGTGCTGCGCAAGCCCCAGAGGCCGCAGTAAGAGGCGGGCACGCGCACGCTGCCGCCGGTGTCGGTGCCGAGGCCGAGGTCCGCTTGGCCCGCGGCGACGGCCGCCTGGGGGCGCGGTTTGAAAGGCGGGGCCGAGGGTTTGGGGGGCGCGGGCGGGTTTGGGGGGCGCGGGCGGGGTTGGGAGCGCGGCGCCAGAGGGGTTGAGGGCGGGGCGCGCGCGGGCGCGCGGGCGCGCGCGCGCGGTGCGCCCGGATGAGGTCAGGCCGGCGGTAGCAGTCGGGTTTGCCCGGGCGATTCCAGGCGCGCGCGCATGAAAGCGGCGCGCGCGCGCGCGCGCGCGCGCACCGCCGGGCCGGAGGTCGAGCCGCCCGGCACCCTGCCCGGCGCGGCCGCGTTGGCGGGCGTTCCGTAGTGGGCGTTCTCCCCGCTCAGCGCGTACGCCAGCTCATCCATGTGGCCCTGTTGTGCATTTTGGGAGGGGGGAGGGGCGCGCAATGGCGTCGCGATGGGGAGGGCGGGCTTGCTCGTGGGTGTGTGGGGGGGGGGGTTGCACGCGTGCCGGCGGCATTCAACGCTGCCGCACAGTGCCAGCCACCGCCCTCAGTGCAGCACAGGCAGGGGTGCCAGCAGGACGGTGCCGCGCCCGCTCAGGCCGGCCCCGCAGCGGGCCGCACGCCGCGCCGCGCGGCGCGCCCCGCCCCGCCGCACCTTGCCCACGACCCTCGCGCCGCCGGCGAGCAGCGCCTCTACCGCCGCCGCGGACGCCTCCGCCGGCCCCGGGTGGCTCTCCAGCCACGCGGGGCTGCCGTTGCCGGTGGGGTAGCCTCGGACGTCGAAGTTGTCCTTGACGCACAGCGCCACGCCGGCGAGGGGCCCCGAATCCGCGCCCGCCAGGTCAAAGCGCAGGATGAAGGCCCCAATGTGGTCCCCCGCCGCCGGCCCGCCGCCGGCCGCGGAGGGCGCTGCGGGAGGGGCGGGGGCAGGGGGATGGTGGGCGTGGGGGAGGCGGGGGGCGGGAGCGGGCGCGAGCGCGGGCTGCTGCGGGCGCGCGCGGCCCGGCGCGGCGCAGCGGCGACGCCAGCGGCCTTGCCCCGCCCCATACGCGGTCGTTAAAACACCTGCCGCGGTCCCTGGAGTCGCCATTCGCCTGGTGCTGGCCCTGAGCGCCAATGGGCGTGGCACGGGGGTGGGCCTGGCACGGGGATGCTGGGCGCGAAGGTCCTGCGCCCTCCCTGCGGCCCGCATGCTTGCAGCGGCCAGATGGTGAGGCGCGTCTATCGATGCGATGGTGGGAAGGCGCCGGATCGTGTTTCATTGCGCGACGCGGGTCGGCGGCACTGCGGTGACGCCGCGCAAAGTTCAGCGCTGCTTTGCGTCGTGCTGCCCCCCGCGGCTCCAACGCTGGTGCAGTGCCGGTGTTACAAGGGCGCTCGCTTTGGGGGATCGTGCGGGGCGTTGATACAGGAGCAGCGCCATGGGTGGATGGGGCTTTGGTTAGTACACACACGATCTCAAGACGGGAGAGGGGCGGCCGCAAGAGGGGCCGGCTATTTCGCGCTCTCCCCGCGCCGTGCCGCCGACCCGCCTCCGCCGCGGCCGGTCGAGCGGAGGCCGCGCGAAGGCGGACGCGCGCCGCGCACGTAGCGCACAAAACAGCAGCTCGCCCGACGAGGGCATTGTGTACAGAGGTGGCGGGCGGCCGGCGCAAGAGCCGCGCCGCCGCCCGAGCAAGCTGGAGCCAGCCCGGTCAGGAGCCAGGCGGGGGCCCTGAAGGGCCGGCCAAGGGCCGGGTCGCATTGCCTGGGCCTTGGGCCCGAGGGGCCCCCCCTAGATCACACCACAGATCACACCACCTGGGCGTACAGCAGCTTCGAGCTCGCCCAGATCGCGGAGACCACGGCGCGCAGCAGCCAGGGGTTTGAGTAAAGCTGGAACGCGGAAAAGCTGACTGCTGCGCTGCGGTACAGGAGGCGGCCCCAGCCCAGCACCAGCCGCCACTTGCTGCGGCGCAGCGTCTGGGGGGGAGGCAGGGGGAGGGAGGTGGGGAAGGAGTCGGTGGGGTCGGCTGTTGAGGCGTGCGGCGGCGGGAGGCGCCCGCCGCCCCCTGGCAAACAGTGTGCTCCGTCCCGTCCTGCACCAAGCGCTCTACGTCAGGCCGCCAAGCAAACTCAACCCCTTCCGCCCAGCCCAGCCGCGGCGTGCTTGCCGGCGCAGGCGGCACGCAGGCAACGGGCGCCGGCGCGCGCGCGCCCCCTGCCCCGGCGGGCGCCTCACCGCGAATGCCTCCTTGAGGGCGTTTTGGAGCTCCCGCGGCTCCATCCGCTGCGCCTCTGGCATGCGGCTTATGTAAAGGGCGATGTAGTAAGCCATGGCCTCCACAGCGTCGTCCTTACCGACGACGACAAAGTCCCCAACCGCAGCGGCAGCTGCCGCCGCCGCCGCCGCGTCATCGCCGTCGCCGTCCGCGAGCGCGGCGCCGGCCGCCGAGCGGGGCCCTGGGCCGGTGGCGGGCTCGGCGGACAGGCGCGTTGCCGCCGCCGCTGCCGCTGCCGCCGCTGCTGCTGCGCCGTGCGCGGCGGGGGCCGCTGCGCCGGCGTGTGGGTGCTGCTGCTGCTCTGCGTGCCCCGAAAGGTCAATCCACTCTGCGCGTGCGGCCTCGAGCTTGGACAGGAAGCGCTCGGTCTCAACAAAGGCGCCGAGGCCCTGCAGCACCTGCAGGCGGCGGGTTGGGGGGAGGAGGGGCGCTGAATCGACGACGCCGCTCTCCGGCGCGCCGGGCGGCGAGCCGGCCACGCCCCGCTGCTGCCGCGCCGTCTCGGGCCCCGGCGCCGCTCAGAGATGCTCGCCCGGCGGCGGAAAGCGCGATGCGGGGTGGTGCGGGGCCGGGCAGGGCGGTGCGAGGCCTCGCGGGGTCGCCAACCTGCACGTCAAGCGGGGTCGCGGCCGGGGCGACCGCGGCAGCGGCCCTGGCGGCCAGTTCCAGCTGCATTGCGGCTGTACGCAACTAGAGGCGCGCGACGCCGCGGTCTGCGGCGCCCCACATGCGCGTGCGAGGGCCCTCGAGGGGGAAGGACCCGCGTTCGCCTGCCCCTAGACGCGAGCAGGTGGTGGGTGAGCAGGATGAGGTTATGATGGGCCGGGATATGCGTGCCGAGGGTCGGGGGAGCGGGCATATGTGAAGCCCGGCGCCGCCCGCGCGGCGCATGCACAGTCAATCAGTCGAGACCCCTGGACCCCCCCCCCTCTGCGCCAGCGCTGCTGCACCGGCGGAACACGCGCGCGCATTTACAATGCTGAAGCGATGGGCCCGCGGCAGCGCCGCCAGCCACGCCGGCCGGGCAGGGCACGCAGGCGGGGCCGAGGCGGAACGGCCGCAGACCAGCCGCCGAGGCAGCGACGGCCTGGCGCGCCCGACGGATTGCAGGCGCCCCCCTCCTGGGGCGCCTCACTACATATAGGTGCCGCCGTTGACCTCCAGCACCTGCGGCCGGCGGCGCGTTTGCGGCGGGGTTTCAGAGTGCCCGCCCCGCCGCCCACCGCCCACCGCACATGCGGATGGGGCGCGCGCGCCGCCGCAGGGCGGCGGGCGGCCGGACCCCACAGCCCTTGCGCCCTCTCACCTGGCCAGTGACGTAGCTGCTCCACTCCGACGCGAGGCTCAGTATCGCCCCCGCCGCGTCGCGCGCGCTGCCCACGCGCTGCAGCGGCGCCGCCATCTCCGCCAGCTGGCGCATGCTGTCGGCGCCGGGGATGCCGAGGGCCACCGGCCGGCCGTCGACCAGGATCGTTTCGCCCCCCTCCTTGGGGCGCGTGAGGCGGGTGTCGATGAGGCCAAAGGCGATGGCGTTGGCGCGCACGTTGAGGGGGCCCCACTCCTGCGGGAGGGGGGGGGGTGATGGTGGGGTGGGGTGTGCTTTTACGCGGCGGCGCGGCGGCGCACAGCGGGCATGGGGTGCGGGGCGCTCGCCCCCAGCGCCCCAACCCTTGACACGGCGCGGGCCCTTTTTTTGCGTACGCAAGAGAAGGGGGGCGCGCGACCGCAGGCCGGCTTACGGGTGCCCCGCACCTTGGCGACCGTCTTGGTGAGCCCCACCACTGCAGCCTTGCCTGCGGCGTAGTTGGCCTGGCCTGCGCGCGCGAGAGAGAGCGCGTACCGGGAGCGCCGGGCGGTTGGGGCGGGCCCCTCGGGCGCCTCGGCGGCACGCCCCCCCCCCCCCCGGGCGCGACGGGAAGGCCCCCTCACAGCGCCCCCCCCCCCCCCCCACCGCGCCCCCCCCCCACCGCGCCCCGCCCTCCCCCCCAACCTGCGTTGCCGTGCGTGCCGCTGGTGGATGAGATGTTGATGATGCTGCGCGGCGCCGCGCGGCCGTCGCGCTCCGCCTCGGCCTGCACGCGCGCGCGCGGGCGTTATGGCTCCGTTTCGTTCCGGGCTGGTTGGATTTTGTCCTCCGGCTGCAAAGCTTGGCAAGGCTTCCAGACCCGGGGGCTTTCGGCGGTTTTTTGCCTTCGCTCAATGAAAGCACACGGCCTGGCGGAGCATCGACTTGCTGCGCAAGCGACTACAAACCAAGCCCAGCCAAGCCCGTCAACACCCGCCTTTGCTGCGTCGCGGATGAGCGGCGCCAGCGCCTGGATCAGCCGGAACGGCGCGGTGACGTGGACCTGCGGGCGGCGGGTTGTTGTGGGTCCGGCCCCGCTCCTCATGAGTCATGAGTCGTGGCTTTTGTGGGTTTTGCTGTGCCCTGGGGATGCTTTTACGGTGCTCCAAGAGTTTCAAAAAGCTGCCTCCAGGGTCCAGGCCAATGCTGGCCCGACTCGCACACCCAAAAAGCACAAAACGGCGAGGTCAAAACTCGAAAAGTGTCCTTGCCTGCAGCATCTTGTCCCATTGCTCGGGGGACATTTTGTGGATGACGCCGTCCCACGTGAAGCCTGGTGTGTGGGTTGGATGGTTGGTTGGTTGGGGGGTTGGTCAGTTGGGGGTTCGGTTGGTTGGTTGGTTGGTTGGTTGGTTGGTTGGTTGGTCGATCGCGGCAGGCAGCACATGCCAAAACATGCCCAACAAACGCACCACCAACCACCAACCGACCAGCCAGCACACCAACCGACCAACCGACCAGCCAACCAGCCAACCAGCCAACCACCCAACCAACCGCCCCCCCACCCGCGTTGTTCACGAGCACGTCCAGCCTCCCCATGCGCCCCGCCGCCGCAACAATCGCCGCCACCCCCTCGGCCGCGGTCACGTCGCCCGCCGCCGTCTCGACGCGCGCGCCGAGCGCCGAGGCGCGCGCTGCCACGTCGGCGAGCGCGGCGGCGTCGAGGTCTGACAGCACCAGGCCAGAGGCGCCGTGCTCCGCAAACATGAGAGCCGCGGCCTCGCCGATGCCCTGGCGGTTGGGGGGTCGGGCGCGGCGGGCGCGGGGGTTGGGGGTGCGGGGCGCGGACGGCAGGGGTGCTGCGGCGGGGTGCGGCTGCTGGCGCGCGGCGCGCGGCGGCGGCGTTTCCGGCGTCGGGCGGCCCCCCCACCTTGCCGGCGCCGGTGATGAGTACCACCTGGCCCTCGAACATGCGGGACCTCTTGTTGGGCGGCGCGGCGGGGCCGCCCGCCGCGCAGGGGGCGGGGGCGAGCTGCCCCGACAGCACTGCCAGGCGCGCCGCGGCCTGCATCGTGTGCGCGGCGCGGCGGGAGGGCGCGGCTGCGCCTACAGACGGCTGCTGCGCGACCTGGAGCCGCAGCTGCGCCTCCTGGATCCCCTTGCCCGCGGTTGGAGCCGCTGGCGTCGCGCGTGGGGCGCGGGGGGGTCGGGCCAACCGTGTGCGCGTCTCCCTGGCTCCGCGCAAGGAGGGAGCTCGAGAAACGTGGGATTTCGGGGTCGGCCCAGCGGCAGCCCGCCAAACCCGCCCGCCAAAACCCGCCCGCCTCCGCAGTATCACCGCCGCGGCGCCGCCGGTGCCGCGCCGCCACGCGCGCGCGCCGCCTGGGCGCCCGGTTCCCACGGCGCCCGCACGCAAGCTGCATTCGGCGGTGCGAACGGATCGCGGTTTGTGTATGTCTGCCGCCGCCGCTGCGGCGTTCACGACTTGACCTTGCCTTTGGCTGGACGGCCGGCCGGGGCGCGTTTCAGAGCCGTTGACTGTGGCCGCTGTCGCCGCAGTTGCCGCAACGTCGGTTTGCACTGCGTGCGAGTTGCCACTCATCGCGCCAACGGCATGGCCGGCCGGGCTGGGCTGCGAGCGTGCCGGGGCCTGGTGCAATACGCAGATGCCGACGCAGCCAGGGCGGAGGCCCGGTGGCGGTGGACCGCGCGACTGCCGAGCAGCCAGCGAGCAGCCCTCTTCAACACAGGACCGGCCAGAAATCGGCCGGGACACTCGGGTTTCCGGCTTCGCGCGCCACATACAGCGTGTCCCCCCCGCCAGCAGACAGACCACAGCGCGGCCGACGCGTTGGGAACGGCTCAAGGGCGATCGATACAACATCAACAGCGCATGGCGACGCCCAGCTGAGCCGTCAGCAGCGTCCACGGCCAGCAGACGAGATCTGCAGCGGCTGTGAGCGCGGACTACGCGCTCCCTGGGCTCGATCGGCGGCAGGGAAGCCTGCAAGTGCGAGGGCGGCGCTCCCGCTCGCCGCGGCGCGGCGCAGCCCCCAGGAGACGGCGGCGATGAGCGGCGGCGGCGGCGCGCCCGTCCACGCGCGCGTCCGAATCAAGGGCCGCAAGGCATCCGTCGTGCGGTTCTTCTTCCTGGCGGTGCGCGGACCAAACCGCAGCGCGCAGCCGCCAGCCGCCTGCGTCTGCACGGGCTGGCGGGCTTTGCGCGCCGTCGGCAGCGGGGCCGAGCGCCGCCGCGGCGCAGGTGCGCCCCAACTGCCCGCCGCTGATGCCGCTGACGCCGTTTGCGGCCCCTCCCTCCCTCGCCCGCCGCCGTGCCCTCCCCAGGTTGCTCACTCCATCCCCTGGATCGTGCTGCTGTCCCAAATGGCTTACTACAGCAAGCTGTTCGGCCCTCAGGTTTGGAATACAAGTTTGCAAGGGGGGGTTGGCGCGTCCCCAGTCCAGGCGCCTCTTGACAGGCGCCTCTCTCTCTCGCAGTGGCCGCGCCCCGGTCTGTTTTGCGGCGGCGGTGGTGGTGGCGGCTCGCCGTTTTTGAGATGCACATCAGCACCCCGCCAAACGCACACGCACACGCCCAGCTTTGGGCCGGGCGGCGCCCCAAAGCCTCCCCTCGACCCCAGACCACCCCCAACTCCCAACCCCCAACCCCCTTCAAAACCGTTCCCAGGTGCTGCTGCAGCTCAACATCGCCTACTACCTGCCCTCCATCCCCACGCTAATGCTGATGGGCACGCTGGAGCCGCTGCTGGACGAGCAGCTGGGCCCGACGCCGAGCATCCTGTCGCGCCTGACCTGCAGCCTGCTCGCGTGCGCCGCGGTGTGCGCGGCGTGGCCCTTCCTGCCGGGGCGGCTGGTCTACGTGCTGTGGTGGGCGTTTTGGGGGGGGGGAGGGCGGGGTGTTTATGGCCCCTTGCGCGCCGCGCTCAGGCGCAGGCTGTGTGCATTGCCGGGGCGTGTCTGCCCGGCTGCGGGACACAGCACGCGCAGCACACACAGCACACACAAACACACAAAACTGACAGTCTCAAACACCCAACCCAAACAGGGCCACCGTGTTCCTGGGCGCCGTCTCCAGCGTCGCCTTCAGCGTTTCCTACCAGCTGGTGGCCTGGTTCCGCTCCGCAGACACCATCGCCCTCGGCATTGGCGCCGTCGGCAGCGGCCCCATCTCGCTGCTCGTCCAGCTGGCGCTGCACGTGGGGCCGCGGCCGGCGCGGTGGCAGTGGATCGCGCTGTTCGAGGTCGCGGCGGCGTTTGTGCTGCTGGGGCTGGCGGGGGGGCTGTCGCTGCTGGGGCAGTACTGGGGCATCCTCACGGGGAGCCAGCCCTACGAGGAGGGGCGCCCGCTGCTTGGGGAGGACGACGCGGCGAGGGTGGGTGGAGCCCCTTAGTTTTGTCCACCGGGGGAGGGGGGAGGAGGATCCCGGGCGGGACGCGGGCGGTGGGGTGCCGCCCCCGGCCACCCGCGGCGCGCGCGCCGCTGAAGTGGCTGCCACGGCACGCGGCGGGGCAGCCCGCCGCAAGGAGCGGGCCGTCGACGCGGCCCCGCCGGCGCGGCGCGCTGGCGGGCCGGCTTGAAGCGGCCCGCGCCGCCCCGCGCTGCGGCGCCCCTTTTTGAAGCCCGCCCAGCCGCCACATTGCCAAACGCCCCGCAACACGCCTTCCCCCCCCCCCACAGGAGGAGGAGGAGGAGCGCCGCGAGGCGAGCGCGCAGCAGCTGCTGCTCACGCCGGCCGCCACCGTCTTCACTCTGGCGGGCGTGGCGGGTGACTACGCGGGCGCCGCGGGGCTGAGCTGGGGCCCCGCCCTCGCGCCCGGCGGGCTGATGCCACACACGCGCGCGCAGCTGCGGTCAGGCTCGGCGCTGCGGCGCGCCAACAGCGCGGAGAGCGACCTGTCGTTCGTCGACTGGCGCAAGTGGCAGGCGGCGGCGGCGGCGGCCGCGGCGGCGGGGGGCCAGGCCGAGCGCGTGCCGCGGCGCGACGGCGGCGGCAGCGGCGGCGCGGCCGGGCGGCGGCGGCGGGCGTTTGCGAGCGACGCTGGCGCCGTGCGGGGCGGCGTCGGCAGCGTCAGCAGCGGGCCCAGCGCGGCGCAGCGCGACGGGTTGCGGCGCGCGGCGGCCGCGGCGGCGGCGGTCGCGGCCAACGCTGGAACCGGTGGCAGCGGCGGCGACGTGGAGCAGGGTGGCAGCGGCGGCGGCGGCGCCAGCGGCGGCTTGGTGAACCCTGCCCTGTCCCTGGGCGCTTGGCTCGCCAGCGGCGCCGCCTCCCGCGAAGGCAGCGCGAGCGGCCTGCCGCCCGCGCAGCTGCTGCAGCAGGCGGGCGCGAGCGTGCCCGTGCCCGTGCCGGCGCCGTCGGCGGCGGCCGCGGCGGCGGCGGCGGAGATAACCGCACCGGGCGCGCCGCCCAGGGAGCCTGTGCTGGGGACGCAGAGCGCGCCGCTCTGTGAGCTGTCGCAGACCCCATCGGACGCCGGCAGCGGCGGCGGCGGCATCGGCGGCGGCGGCGGCGGCGGCGGCGGGGGCTTTCTGTCCTCGGCTTCGCAGTCGGATTCGGGCTCGCTCTCGCCCCCGCGGCGGCGGCAGCCGGCGGCCGCGGCGGCGGCGCCGTCGCAGCAGCAGCAGCAGCAGCAGGGGGAGGGGCAGCCGAACGGGCAGCAGGAGCAGCAGCAGCAGCGGCGGCCGGACGGCGCCGACGGTGCGCCGTCGCAGCCGCACCACCGCCGCGCCGTCGGGGCGTCGCCGTTTGGCAGCGGCGCAGGGCCGGGATCCCCGGAATCCCGCGCCTCGGGGGCGACGACGGCGGGGGGCGACGAGGGGAACGTTGCGGCGATCACGTTTGAGGTGCTGCGAGGTGCGCGGCCGCCGAGGATGGGCGAGTGCCGAGCCGCGCGCACGCGCATGTGTGCACGCGCGCATGCACCCGCCAAGCCATGCACGTCGCCATGCGCCCACCCACCCGAAGGCTCCCACCCACCCACGCGCATGCAACAACCCAACCACCCGCACGCACCACCCCAACCCCGCCCGCAGACACGTGGCAGGTGGTGCTGGCCGCCCTGCTGTCCTCAACGCTTCTCAACTGCGTGTTCCCTTTCTTCACTTACCTGCCCTCCAGCGGCCTGCTGGGGGAGACGCTGCCGCAGGTGCGGGCGGGCGCGCGCTGCGCTGCATGCGGCCAGCGACGGCCGCCGCTTTGCGGCGGGGCTTGTGGCCCCTGTTGCAGATGCGGACCGGGGGTGCTGGTCGCGGGGAGGCTGTTCAACTCGAATCGTTGACAGCAAATGCCGGCCCAAACCTCCAGCCCCCGAAACCCATTCTGCACGGCGCAAAAAAACGCCAAACCGCCAAACCGCCGCCCCTCCATAAAAACCCAGTGGCTGTTTTACGGCCGCATCATGGCGGACATCGTCGGCCGCCTGCTGCCGCGCCGCCGCGCCCTCATGGTCACCTCGCCGCCGGCGCTGCTGGCCGCGGCCACCGGCATCGTCGTCGTAGCGGCCGCTTTTTTCGCATACCTGCAGGTGCGGGTGACTCGGGTGACCCGCGGGTTACGCAGGCACCGGCGCGCGTACGTGTGTGCGGCATGCGGCGCGCGATTTGGCTGGCCGGCCCACCACAGACAGCTGCCCCCAGGCCCGGTGGGGCCCCGCTACCCCGGCCTCGCACACCTCATCTTGCCTTTCCTCCATCTGCCGGCTGCGTGTAATCCAGCCACCCCCCCCGCCGCCCCGCGCAGGCGCCCTCGTCCCTGCTGAGCGACCCCCTGGCCATCGCGCTGGTCGTGCTGCTGTGGGCCATCGGGGGATACGTCAAGTGAGCCCGCCAGCACTGCTGCTTGCCACGCAGTGCTGCTGCAGGCCGCCGCACCGCTGCTTGCCGCGCCGCGCTGCGCTGGCTGTGCCGAGCGGCGTGCCGAACACCGCGCCGTTCCGCGCCAGCTCAACTTGGCACCTCTTGGGTTTCACTCGTTGCATGTGCTCCTCACCACCTTGGTCCCCCAATCCCCCCCCCACCACCGCAACCACCGCCACCATCACCACCTACCGCCAGACAGCAGCTCAGTCTCCCCCCCCACCCCCCTCCCCCACCCCCAACCCCCACCCCCACCCCCGCAGCACCATTTCTTACATCCTCGCGCCGGGCCTGGTGCCGCCCAAGCGCGCCACCAAGGCATCCGCCCTCATGGCGCTCACCTACCAGGTGGGTGCGCGCGCGTGGGGAGACGCGCGTGGTGATGCGCAGCGCTTTCTGCGGGTGCTCGGGAGGAGGCACCGGCGCAAGGCGCCTGCGACCGCCGGCTGCGCAGCGTTGTGTACAATGCTCTTTCGCCCCCCCCCCCAACCCACCAACCCACCGACCCCCTTAACCCCCCGCAGGTGGCGCACATTGTGGGGCTGGTCTGCGCCACCGCGATCGCCCTCTTCCTGTTCGGCGACATTTCCGGCGACCTGTGACGCCCGGTGTGCGCGCGCGGCCCGAACCAACCCGCGCGCGCGCGCTGCTGCGGCCCCCCCCCCGGCGCTTGCAGGGGTGCCTCTGCGGCGCGCGCCGCTTGCGGCGCCGGCGGGCGCGTCGATGCGCGCCCGCACCGGATTTGGCGCCGCGTGCCGAAACGACCTGTGAATCCCGTGCCCCAAACTGTAAACAATCCTATTTTTCCCCATCGACATTTACAAAAGACGGCTTGCGGCACCCTCACCAGAGGCGCACGTACGGCGCGGCTCCGCCCCCCCGCCCGCCGCCGAAATCGCTGCCGCCGCCGCCGCTGCCAAAGCCGCCGCCGCCGTCGCCGCCGCCCTGCAGCATCAGCTCAAACAGCCTCCGCCGCCGCCGCCGCCCCGAGATGCCGTTGCCGATCGCGCCGACGCCCGTGCTCAGCCCCGACGCCACCTGCTGCGACGCCTGCGTCACGCCGCTCGCGATCTGGCCCGCGATCTGGGTGGTGTTGACGCCGGCGGCGGCGGCGGCCTCCGCGATGTGCTTTTTGTTGGGGTTGATAACTTTGACCACGACCAGCGCGATCACGCCGGCCACCACCAGGAACAGCAGGAACATGATGCACCTTTATTTGTGTGTGGCGGGTGGGGAAAGAGTTGCATGTGTGGGGGCGCCGCCGTGCAACGCGCCGGGGCTCGCGCGCAATGTGCAGTCAGCCCTCAGCCGCGGATTAGGCCTCGCGCATGCGAGGCTGTATGCATGCGATTGGCAGGGCAGCAGGGACCGGCACCCCCCCCCCCAGCCCCCACCCCCTCCCCCCCCAGCCCCCACCCCCCGCCGCTCACTTGTCGGTCATGATTCCCTTTGTGATGTCCGCGATCACGCGGCTGGCCTTTTTCATGGTGAACTCTATCTCGTTGAGGTCGTCCACGATCTTGTTCAGCTGCCCCGTCTGCTCGTGGAGGGTCACGGCCGTCTGGGGGGGGGGGGCAGGCAGGGGCAGGGGCAGGGGAGGCGTGGGGGCGCGGGCGGGCTTCACGCGGGCGCGCGGCAGCGGAGCGCGGGCCGCACCGCCAGCGCCGATGCCAGCCGACCGCGCTTCACCCGCACCCTCACGCTTGCCCCCGCCCCCATGGCGCGCGGCTTTTCTTTCGACGGCGCCCGCATGGCGGTTCGGCTGCCGCCCCGAGCGGCCCCATGCATGCGCCCCCACCTGCTGGCCAATCTGCATGGTGTCTTCCACTAGCTTTTCGGCCCGCGTCAGCGTCTGCTCCGTCTCCTGCATGCCCTTCCGCCCCTCCCGCATGAGCTCCTGCATGGACATGCCTGCGCCGCGGTTGCGTGGGGCGCGGGGGGCGGGTTGAAATGGGTGGGCATACTAGCAAGGGGACCGGGCGATCTGCGGACTCCGCCCGCCCGGCAACACCCGCCCCCAAAACCCCGCCCGCCGCCCACCTTCGTAGGGGCTGCCGCCGCCGCCGCCGCCCTCGCCGCCGCTGCCGCCCGCGCCCGCGCTCGTGCCGGCCAGCAGCTCCCCGCGCGCCTCGTCGGCCGAGGCGTAGCCCTTTTTGAGCGCGACGTACGAGTTGAACTCGTTGACCAGCACGCGCTTGCGCTCGGCCAGCTCGCGCGCCGGCATGCCGTCGGTGCGGGCCTCCCGCTCGAACTCCTTGATGAGGCTGCGGGCGCGGGATAGGGGGTGCGGCTGCGTCAGCGGGCGCGGCACGCTGCAGCGCGGAGCGGAGCGGCTGTGCGTACACGCGCTGCGCGCCGCCGCCGCCGGCCGGACGCGACCGCCCCCGCACGCCCTCTCCATGGATCGTCCCTCTCACGTCTTGGCATCGCGCAGCTGCGTGTTGACCTCCTTGAGCAGCACGGCGCGCTTGGCCTCGTCGCGCGTGCGCTCGAGCTTCTTGAAACTGGCCTCTAGCACGTCAAATATGGCGTCTAGCTTCTCCTCCTGCTCCGTTCGCGACGACATGGCTGCGTCCCAGCGGCCCCTGGCCGCTGCTCGCCGCGATCCACGCCCACGCTGGGCTGTTCTGGCGCGGCCCTGCCACAGCAGGGCGCGGGGGCTCCTGGGTTCTGTACAAAATCTCCCTAAGCAGAGTTTTAGGGACTTTTAAGGCCTCCCCCGCTCCTGGGACCCTTGTTTGGCGCCTGACAGGGCTCGCGCGCTTTGACCAAAACGGGGTTTATTGCGCGAACCGGTTTGATACGAAGCAAGAAAGCTGCAGGTGCGGATAAAAAGCGGTTAGCGCCACGTCTGCGGTGCACCACTGCGCGGCTGCGCCTGACTACAGCCCCGCTGCGGCGCGCTGCCGCCGTCGTGCTGCGCCGCTGCATCGCCATGCCAAGGCGCAGCGCACACCGTTCGGGCCGAGGCGCCACACCAGCCGGGGCCACATGCATATTACTTAGTGCTTTACATGAGTCGGACCAAATCACGGTTGCGTTTAAGAATACAGACCGGCGGCAGGGCAAAGAGGCGCACGTGGCGGCGCCATGCACGGCAGCAGCCGGGGGCTCAGAGGCCACGCGCACGGCGCTGGGGTCAAGGGCGGCGGTGCATGAGGGGCGCGCAAGCATGCTAGAGCGCAGGGAGGCGCCATGACCAAAAAAAGGCGGCCGTTCCCTGGGCCATGGGGAACGTCCAGCGGCGGCCGGCGGGGACCCGCAATGGGGGCGCAAACAGGCGCAGGCTCGCAACTCCCGGCGTCTGCGCCGCGCCTGCGCGCGGCGGCGCCGCCGCCGCGCTACCGTGTGCCGCCGCCGCCGCCGCCGCTGCTGCTGGTGGTGGCGCCGCTGCTGGACGACCGGGACCGCCGCTTGGCGGCCGCGGGCGCCGGCTGCTCGCGCGGCTTTTCAAACCACGGGTGCGCCAGCAGCTGCCGCACGGACGGGCGCTTCTGGGGGCACTTTTCCAGCGCCTGCGCGGCGGCGCGCGGGCCGGCGGGGGGTCAGCGGCTGAAGATGAGCCCAGGGCTCCAGAGCCTCGGGGCGGGGCCCATGCAGGCCCCTGTAGGCCCAAGTGAAACCTCAACCTCCCCCAAACCCAATCCAGACCCACTCCAACCCCCTCCCACCTGCATCATGAAGCTGACCGCGTTGTAGCTGAGCCCGCTGGGAAATTCTGGGTCGGTGCGCAGCACCGCCTCGGTCTCGTCCTCCCTTGAGATGCCCTCGCGCAGCGCAAACGGCGCGCGGCCGCAGAGCACGTCGTAGGCCAGCGCGCCCGCGCTCCACGAGTCGAGCTGGGGGCGGGGTGGGGGTGGGTTTGGGGGTTGGGTGGGGGTATGGGGGTTGGGTGGGGGTATGGGGGGGGGTGGGGTGGGAGTGGGTTGGGTGGGTGGGTGGGCGGGTGGGTGGGCGAGGGTGGGTGAGGGTGGGCGGGCGGTGAGTTAGGGGGCGTGCGCGTGGTGTGCAATGCGGCCGCGCTTTGGCCATCCGCACCGCACGTTGCCGCATGCTCGCACGCACAATACAACGCACAGCACAACATACCCCACACCCCGCGCCCCCACCTTGAACGTGGTCGCCTCTATGAGCTGCGCCCGCTGGAACCCCTTCCATATGCGCACGTACTCCGGCGCCGCAAAGGAAAAGGTCCCCTCCAGCTTGAGCACCTGCCGCTCCAGGGAGCGCCCGTCCCCCAGGCGCAGCGCGCTGCCAAAGTCGCCGAGCTTCCAGGTGCCGCAGTCGGTGCGGAAAACGTTTTCGCTCTTTATGTCGCGGTGGACGATGCCCTGGGGGGGTTTGGGGTGTTGTGGTTTTTTTTGGGGGGGGGGGGGGGGTTGGGGTGGTTTGTTATTTTGGGGGAGGGTTGTTGGTTTTGTGGGGGGACGGGCGCATCCTCGTCGTCCTTTGGGGTTTTGGTTTTGGGGGGGGTGGGTGGGGGGGGGTGTTTTGAGGGGAGGGTTGGTTTCAGGGTTTGTGTGACGGCCAACAAGAGGCGGGCCGCGACAAACACCCCCCCCCCAAAAAAGCAAAAAAACCTCCACCCCCCACCCCCACCTGTTCGTGCATGTAGAGCAGCGCGGACAGCACGTCGTGCATCAGCTGCCGCGCGTCGTCCTCCCGCAGGCTCAGCCGCTGCTTGGCGCTGAGGTAGGAGTAGGCATCACTCTCGCCTGGGGGAGGGGGAGGGGTGGGGTCTTGCACGCTTGCGCGAGGGGGCGGGCGCCGCGCCGGGAGTTTGGGCAGGAAGCCGTGCACCCTGGCAACCCACCCACCCACCCACCCGCTCTCCCACCCACCTCACCCACCACGCCCTCTGCAAGACACCACGCCCCAACCCTCCCACTCCCCCCCCCAAACACTCCCCACACCCCCCAAAACCCCCCACCCCCCCCACCCACCCGCGTACTCCATAAACAGCCCCACCGCGGCGTCGTCCTCTGTGGCGAGGTAGGGCTTGATCACGTTGGGGTGGTCCAGCAGCGCGGTGTGGATGTCCCACTCCTGCTTCAGCTGCGGGGGGGGGGGAGGGAAGGCGGGATGTGTGTGTGTGTGG
Organism: Raphidocelis subcapitata; assembly: GCA_003203535.1. Classification (NCBI taxonomy): domain Eukaryota; kingdom Viridiplantae; phylum Chlorophyta; class Chlorophyceae; order Sphaeropleales; family Selenastraceae; genus Raphidocelis; species Raphidocelis subcapitata. The sequence goes on from BDRX01000006.1 coordinate 132,298, forward strand.
AGGGAGGCGGGGTGTGTGGGCAGGGAGAGGGGGCAGAGGGCAGAGGGGGTGGCTCCAGGGCTGCTAGGGGGAGGGGCAGAGGGGCTCGCCGCCCGGTAGCGGCAAGCAGCAGCAGCAGCAGCAGCAGCAGCAGCAGCAGCAGCAGCAGCAGCAGCAGCAGCAGCAGCGGCAGCACGGGCAGCGCGGATCCCCCCTGCCCGCACCTTTTGCTGCAGGTCGGGCCGCATCAGCAGCTTTGGCTTTTTGAAGGTTTTGATGACGACCTTGTGGGGGCCCGCCGCGCCCACGCCGGCCTGCTTGTTTTATGAGGAGGGATAACATGGGCGGATGGGCGTAGTTTTTGCGTGCGCTGCGGCTTGATGCTGCGACCGGGGCGTGCGCACCGGCGGGCGGCAAGCAGTGCCCGGTTAGCCGCCAGCGGCCCGGCCGCGGCGCGCGCCTGCGCCGCCCAAAGCCGCCGCGCACCTGCGCCGGGGCGGCCTTGGGCGTGGCGATCTGGACGCTGCTGTACTCGGCGTCGTAGACCTCCTCCAGGTTGAAGCTCTTCTCCAGGTTGGTCCTGCGGGCGGCGGGGAGGCGGGGCGGTGGGCGGCGTACCATACCGCCGCGGCGGCGGCGGCGGCGGCCACAGGCGCCGCTGCCGCCGCTGCCTCGTCGGCGCCGTGGCGGCCGCTCCTGCTCGGGCGTCGCCGGCACGCGGCTGGCACTCCGGCGCAGCCCCTTAGACCCTCCTCGCACCTGCTCTTGGAGCGCTTCAGCCACTCGGGGCAGGTGGGCGCAATCTTGGCGCGCGACGAGAAAATGGTCGGCGCCGGCGTCGACTTGGGGGCGGGCTCCTCCGCCGACGCGGGCTCCGCTGCGGTGCTGAGGTAGGCCCGCGTCCTTCCCCTCAACCTACTGCGGCCCCAGGTCCCCAGCGCTGCGGCTGCCCATGATCTAGCACACCCCAGCGCCCGGCCGTGCATGTGGGCGAGTCCCCCGCACGCGGGGCGAGCCCCGCAGACTGCTGGCGCTTTTGCAGCTGTTCTAGGTATCCAGCACGCACGATCGATCGCCGGCAGGGCCCGGAGAGGCCCCGCTGCCGCTGCTGCAGCTGCTGCCGCGCTCCTGATGCGCTGCGATGCTACTCCAGATGCGCAAAACGGTGGGAATGACAGCATAAGCGCGCGCGGTGGGGCGGGGCGCGCGAAAGATTGTGCCCCCGGCGAACGCCGGCCCGCCGCTTTGCCCGCCGCTCGCCGCCCCCAGGCCGCCCCCGCCTGCGCGTTTGGCGCCGCCGCGCCGCCCAGAACCTTGCCTGTGCCTGCTTTTCGCCAACCGTGGGGTTTACTCGCAAGTGTGATTGTACAGCGACGTCACGCAAACGCAGGTGTCATCAGGGGACAGCGGCAGTGATTGGCCCACACTGCGCGCGGGGTGTGCACGGGCGCAGAGCCGTGCGGCACTGGCCGCACCGCGCGCGGGCACGCGCGCGCCCATGCAGTGCGCGCGCGGTGGGGTGATGGGCGGGATGAGTTCGTCCGGCGGGGATGGGGGGCAGGAGGGCAGGTATTTGGTGGTGTGCGCGCGCGCCACCAAGGCGCCTCTCGAGGGCAAGGCAACGACCTGGGGGACTGACGGGGGGCACGCAGGCATGAGCCGGCGAGAGCAGAGCGCGCGAATAGAGACGAGCACCCGTCAACGCCACAGCAGCAGCAGACAGGGCCTGGCGGCGCACGCTGGCGGCCGCAGCTACGATCGAGGGTTGTTGACGGGAAACGCGGGATTTGCAGTTTCGATCCAGCGAGCGAGCGGCGCGGGGCCGCTGCCGGCCGCGCGCGCTTGCGCGCGCGCCGGCGGGCGGGGCCCCCTCGGAGGCCCCTCAGACGTACATCGGCAGCGACCGCCACGGGTCCTCCCGCCGCCGCGTCGCGCCGCAGGAGCCGTACTTGGCGCTCCACTCCTCAAACCTGGCGGCCAGGTCGCACTCTGTGGGGCTCACCGCCGCGATGGCCGCCTCAAAGTCGGCGAGCGTCACGGGGCGCAGCGAGTCGGCGGGCAGAGACAGCAGCTCCTCGACCGTCCACGTGCCCCCCTCCCCGCCGCCGCCGCCGCCGCCGCCGGACTGCCCCTGGCTGCCGCCGCTTCCGGTGTCTGGCGGCTGCGCGGGCGGCTGCTGCTGCTGCTCTCCGTCCTGCTTCCGATCCTGTTGGTTCTGCTGCTGCTCCTGCTGCTGCGGACGCTCCGCGGGCGTGCCGGCGCCGCTGCCGCTGCCGCGCCCCAGTGCTTCCTCATCCTGCTGCTGCTGCTGCTGCTTGGCCTGCCGCTGCGGCGGCGGCGGCACCTGCTTGCTGGCCAGCGGCCGCGGGGACTTGACGCCGTCGGCGGCCGCATTGGCGGCCTCGGCCTCGGCGATCACCGCATCCACGTCGCACCAAGCCGCCGCGTCCTCCGCGCGCCGCCACTTTTCGAGCTCCCGCCGCATGCGCCGCCGCGGCACGCCGCGCCGCAGCGCGGCGGCGACCGCCCCGACGAGCTGCCGCTGGCGCTGCGCATGGCGGGGCGCGCCGCCCTCGAGCACGCGGTTGCCCCAGAGCTCCCGCAGCGGCCGCATGCTGGCCTCCCGGCAGACCTGCATGAGGTCCCGCCCCGAGTAGCTCGCCGTCGCCTCGGCCGCGCGCCGCCAGTCCGCCTCGGACATGGCGCACGCCGCGCCGGCCATCGACGCGCGCAGGATGTCGGCGCGCGCGGGCGCGTCGGGCAGCGGCACCAGCACGCGCGCCGCGAAGCGGCTCAGCGCCGCCTCGTCCAGGTCCCACGGCGCGTTGGTCGCCGCGATCACCACCACGCGCGCGCCGCCGGGCGGCGAGGAGCTTGCTGCGCCGCCGCCGTCGCCGCCGCGCCCGCAGCCGCCGCCGCCGCCGCCGCGCCCGCTGCCCCCTCCCCGTCCTCCTCCGCCGCCGCCGCCGCTGCCGCCCTCGCTGGCGCCGCCGCAGCCCGTGTGGATGCCGTCGATGTAGGAAAGGAACTCGTTCGTCACCCGCCGGCTCGCCTCGCTCGCGCCGCCCGGGCCGTCGCCGCCCGCGCCGGACCTGCGGCCGAGCAGCGAGTCGACCTCGTCGATGAAGATCACCGCCGGCGCGGCGCGGCGCGCGTCCTCGAACAGGCGCCGCACGTTGGCCTCGGACTCGCCGAACCACTTTGACAGCACGGACGAGCCGGTCACGGGGATGAAGGCCTGGGGGGGGTGGGGGGGTGGGGGTTTGGGGGGGGGGGTGTTTTCAGGGGCTGGTGGGTGTTTGGGTGGGTGGGGGTCGAGGCGGAGGTGCGGCGGGGCAAGAGCTGCGAGGGAATCGGGCCATCGTTTGCGGTGATGCAGCCCCCGGCGGCCGCCCCCGCCCGCGGGCGCCCCCCCCCCCCGGCGGAACACGCACCGCGCCGCTCTCCGCCGCCACCGCGCGCGCCAGCATCGTCTTGCCCGTGCCGGGCGGCCCGTACAGCAGCACGCCCCGCGGCGGCTCGCGCACGCCGCCAAACAGGTCGGGCCGCAGCAGCGGCAGCACCGTCGCCTCCTGCAGGAGCATCTTCACCTCCCGCAGCCCCGACACGCGCGCCCAGCTGTCCCCGCCGCCGCCGCCGCCCCCGCCCGCCGCGCCGCCGGCGAGCGTGCCGAGCGCCGCGTCGGAGCCCAGCGGCGGCAGCAGCCGCTGCTCCGACGGCGGCGCGTCGCCGCGCTCGTCGCGCGCGCCGCCGCCCAGGCCCGCGCCGCCGGCGCGCGCGCTGCGGCGCAGCGCGCGCATGACGCGGACCTCCTCGACCAGCTTGTGGATGGTAAGAGCGGTGATGATGACGCCGCCGAGCGCCTGCAGCGTGCCCGACACGGACAGCACGCCGCCCTCCACCGCCTCGGCGGTCACCGCGGGGCGGCGCCGCTGCGGCGCGCCGCCGGCGGCGGCGGCCGCGCCGCCGTCCGGCGCACCCGCGACGCGGACGTCGACGAGCGTGCGGCCGCCCGCGCCGGCGCCGGCGGCGCCGCCGCCGCCGCCGCCGCCGTGGCCGTCCGCGCCGTGCGCGCCCGCGTCGGCGTCGCCGTGGCCGTGGCCGTGGCCGTGGCGCGGCGCGGCGCGCGTGCCGAGCCCCAGGCCGTCGCCATCGCCGCGCTGCTCGTGGGACTGCGCGTTGCCTGCGCGGGCGGAGGGTTGCGGTTGAGCGTGAGGCCGCGGCCGCCGCCAGAGGGCGGTGTGTGTGCGGCTGCATGCGCGCTGCTGGCGGCGCGGCCGCGTCGCTGGCCGCCCCGACGTGTGCGCAGCTCCTGCTGCCCCCCCTCCGCTCGCGGTTGCCGCTCCCATAGCTCCCATCGCTCATCCCTTTCTCACCCATGCCCTCAGCGAGGGCGTCCCCGCGCGGGGGACCGGGACGCTGCCAGGCCCAGGGCTCCTCCGCGCGCGGTGCCCCCGCCCTGTCAGGACCTGTGCTTCCTAGAAGCCGAGCAATTGTGCAATTTCCCGCAGCTGCAGTCGCGTCTGCGCTCCTGCGAGCCTGGGAAGAGAGGTTTGGGGTCGTCTCCGCCACCAGAGGAGTTTCGAGCCCCGCCGTTTGGAGCGTGACAGACGGCTATGACAGACGGGCCCACGTCCGGCTCCGTTGGGCGACCAGCGGCGGCGCGGCGGCGCGGCAGGCGGCGGGGCGCTTCGGCAGCACGCCTCCCTGGCGCCTGGGGGTGGCCCGCCGGCGGACTCCCATGCGCTCCAGCAGAAGGCCGTGCATGAGCTGAGCTGGCACCACACACCGCACAAACTCGCCCCAAGCGGGTTTTACACTGCGGCAAGCCTCGCCAGCCGCTCGGACCAAACGCAGACGCATACAGAAGCCCACGCGGCCGTGGCGACGCGCGGCCCTGAGGGCAGGGAACCGCGCCGCCAAAGTAGCTTCAAGCCTTGCCGGTGGCGGTGGCGGCCCCAGCGCCGCAGGCCCGCCAGCCGCGCCGGGGCCGCCGCCGCCACCGCCGCCCCGCCGGCCCCGCCTCACTGCAGGAAGCGGGCGGCAAAGCCGTAGGAGGGGCCGCCGACGCGGGGGCGCTCCACGACGGAGTGCGCCACCACGGGCGCGCGGGGCGCGGCCTTGAGCAGCGCGCGCGCGGGCTCGTAGGGCGTGTGGATGGTGGGCGCGGTGCCCTGCGCGAGCGCGAGGGCCTCCTCCTCGCTCTTGCCCTCCTCGATGGCCTTGAAGAATCCCGAGTCCTCTGTTGGGGGGTTTGGGCGGGGCGAGGAGGGGGGCCGAGTTTTGGGCGTTGCGCAGGGGCCGGCCGCTTGCTGCGCCCGTGCGAAGCGCGCAAGCTGCTGTTAAGTACTGCTTGCTGCGCCCCATACTGCTGTTGAGTACTGCTGTTGGGCTGCGCCACGCAAGGCTTCAATCCGCCGTGCCCCCTCCCGTTGCGCCCGCTCACCGCCGCCGAGGATCATGAAGCCACGCGCCGCCGCGAGGCCGCCAAACGCCATGCACGGCAGCAGCGCGACGGCCACGCCGGCGGCGACGGGCAGCGCCTCCTCAAGCATGGCTGCCTGCGGCCGCGGGGACAGATTGTTTGGGCGGGGGGTGAGGGCCCCGCGCGCGCTGGGCTGCGGCGCCCGGCGGCAGCAGCAGCAACCGCGCGGCGCGTGCGCGCGCGCGAGCGGCGGGCCTACGGCGGCGCCGCTCGCGGCCGTCCCGCCGCGCCGCAGGGCCCGTGGGGCACGCCCAAAGCGCCAGACACCGCCGTTTCGCCCGCAACAGGGGGCGCAGGGGCCGCTGGTGCGCCCCTGCCCGGGGGGAGGGCTTCGCCAAGCCCGCAGATCGGGGCCGCCCAAGCCAAGCCAACCGCAGGGCGGGGGGGGGCCCTAAGAGGCACTAACGCAGCGCACTGGCCCACTCACTGCTGCGGGGCGGCTCCGCTCCTCCTCCCAGGCCGCGACGCTGTGGCAGTGGGGTGTGGGGGCCCCGCTGGGCGGAGTGATCAGCTGTGTGAGTGGTTCGAGCCAAAGCAATATGCCAAAAACCGCGCGCTGGGCCCTGAGAAACCCTCAGCACGGTTGCCTCCAGGCCTCCTGCCTCCGAGACTTGTTTTTTCCGGCTCAGGAACCCACGCCGGCATTCGCATTTCCTGGCAAAACAGTCACGCCCGCCGCCTGCAACGCAATGACGCCCCCACCGCCAGCGGGCGGCGCCGCCGCCGACGGCAGTGGCGCGCCGAGGCCGCTCGACGCCTCCCCGCTGCACGATGAGCTGCAGGCCACGCTGTCGCAAGTGCGCCTCGAGGCCTTCCAGCTGCAGGTGCGGGGCGAGGATGACAGGCCGGCCGCTGCCGTGGGCGCGTCAGCGCGTGCGCCCTGCGCGCGGCGGGCGCACTGCCCGCCGTGCCGCTGCGCCGCCGCGGCCGGCGCCCGACCCCGCCCCGCCCCGGCCCGCGCCCCCCCGCACCCGCAGTGCATCATCGACGCAAAGGACCGGGAGATATCCCTGCTGCGAGGCCAGATCGGCGCAGACGTGAGGCCGCCGCGCGCGCGCTGCCCCCTCCGCCGCGCTTGGTCGCTGCTGCCGCCGCGCCGCGCCGCGCTGCGCCCGGTACCCCCCCCCCCCCCCCCCCCCGCTCCGCCCGGGGCCCTTTGCCCCTTGGCGCGCCAGTCAGGCTGACAGCCCCCCTCCCACGCCCAATGCCCCCCAGGCCGGCGCGATGGACCGCGCAGAGGCGGCTGAGGAGGAGAACCGGCGCCTGGCCTCGCGCATCAAAGAGCTCGAGGCGGCGGCGGCGGTGGCAGGGGCGGCGGCGGCCGCGCCCGACGCCCCCGCCACCGCCGCGCCCGCCGCGCAGCCGCCGGCGCCGCAGCGGCAGGCGGACGACGGCGCCGTGGTCGCGCTCAACGTCGGCGGCGCGGAGGTCTGGGCGGCGCGCGCCGCGCTCGTGCGCCTGCCGGGGCGGCTGCGCGACATGTTTGCGCCCGCCGCCGCCGCCGCCGCCGGCGCCGCAGCCGCCGCGCCGCGCGCGCCGTCGCCGCCGCCGCGCGACACGCTGGGCCGCCCCTTCCTGCCCTTCCGCCCCGGGCCGTTCTGCGCGGCGCTCGACGCGCTGCACGCGCTGCACGCTCTAGGCATCAAGCCGGCGGCGACGGACTGGGGAAAGCGGCTGGGGGAGGAGGAGCACTATTTTGATAAGCTGCTGCAGCACCTGGGCCTGCACAGGGCCTTTTACGGCGGCGGCGGTGGCGACGGCGGCGGCGCGCACGCGGACGGTGGCGGCGGCGAGGCGGCCGGCGAGGACGCCGCGCCGCACGGGCACGGGCACGGGCACGGCCGCGGGCACGGCCGCGGGCGCGGCAGGGGCCGCGGGCGGGGACGGGGCCGGGGGCGCGGGGGGGCCGCCGAGGGCGAGGCGGCCGACGGCGGCGGCGGCGAGGCGGGGGCCTCGGCCGCGCAGGCCGCTGCCGCCGAGGGCAACGCTGCAGCCGGGTCCCACGATGCTGCGGGCGACAAGGCAGGCGACAAGGCGGGCAACAGCGCAGCCCCTGCGCCGACGGCTCGGGCGGCCGGGGGCGGCCAGGGCGACGCGGCGGCCGACTCGTGATGCCTGATGAGAAGCTCGCTCCGCGAATGCCTAGCTGGAAGCGTGCACACTTTGTAACGAAGAAACGGGTTCGGTGGCGAAACGGTTTGCGACGGTGACTGGGTGTGCGAGCGAACCACGCCCCCCGGCCCAGCGCCCGGCCCAGACCGCGTGAGACCGCGCAGCGCTCACGCTGGCGGCGGGTGTGGGCGGGTGCCGCCGACGCCGCGCAGCGCTCACACGCGTGCATACATAGGCAGGGGGCATATGCACGTCCGCATACTCCATCATTAAGGTCTGCAGCAGCAGCAACGGAGGCAGCGGGACGACGAGGCCGATACAACAGCTGCCGTGATCTGGGCGCCAGCGCGGGGGCCGGACCCACCATGGCTGGAGGCCCGTAAAAGACGTAACGCAGGCCCTTGGGATGGCACGAGGCGCCGTGCTGCGGGCGGACGCGCCCGGGAGTGGGGCCTCGCAGCCCCGCTGCCCCCTCGCCGCCCCAGCAGCCCGGTCCGTGAGGAGCGGAGGGCGCAACGGCATCCGTTCCGCTGCTGCGCTGCGGTGGCAGACGGTGGACGCCCGCAGCGGCGGCGGGGACGGCGCCGCCGCCGGCGACTGGGACGCGGCGGCGGCGGCCGCCGCCGGCGGGGAGTGGCGAAACCTGCCGCTGTCGGTGCTGCTGCCCGGCGGCGGCGAGTTCGAGGTGACCTGGCTCATATCCAGGGAGGATGCGCCCGACGCGGCGCGCCCGCTCGGCGTGGCGCTCGCGCCGCCTGCCGCGCCGCCCGCCGCAGGGCCCGCCGCCGCCGTGCTGCCGCTGCAGGCGTTTGTCGAGGAGCGGCGGCGCCAGCTGCAGTGGCACCGGCAGCTGCAGGAGCAGCTCGAACGCCAGTTCCGCCTGCGCTCCGCGCCCAGCCGCGTCGCGCGCCGGCCCGCGCAGCCGCCGGCGCCGGAGCCGCCCGCGCCGCCCGCCGCCCCGGAGCCCGAGGCCGACCCCGCCGAGGCGGCGCGCGCGCGCCGGAAGCAGCTGAACAAGGAGCGCTACTGGCGGGAGGAGTTCCGGGGCCTGCTGCCCGCGATCTGCGGCGCGGAGAGCGTGGAGCAGCTCGCGGCGCTGCTGCTGCCGCTCGCCGGCGAGCTCAAGGCGGCGCCCGTCTCCTACGCATTCGACCGCCTCCGTGTGCTGCTGCCGAGGGCGCCGCTCGTGTCGGGGCGGCCGCCCGCGCCGGCCGCCGCCGGCGTCGGCGGCGCGCTGGGGGCGGCGCGGCGCGGGAGGGCTCGCGGCGGCGCCGGCGGCGGCAGCGAGGATACGTGGGATGAGGAGGAGGATGAGGAGGAGGGCGGCGTTTGGGACGCGCAGCAGCAGCGGCATGGGGGGGAGGCGGCGGGGCAGCAGCAGCAGCCGCAGGCCGAGTCGGCCGAGCAGCGGCTGGCGCAGGCGCTGCTGCTCGCGCTGCTGCAGCGCAGCCGGCAGCTGCGGGGGCGCGTGCAGCTCGACGCGCTGCGCTCGGCGGCGCGCGCCGCGGCGGCGTGCCAGCTGCGGCACCCGGCGGCGCTCGAGTGGCTGGCCGGCGAGGCGGAGCGGCAGTTGGAGGTGCGGCCGGGCCCGGGGCGGCGGCGGCGGCGACGCGCGCGTGTTTGGATGCGGCCTGCCTGGCGGTTTGGTTTGCCCCAAGCTGGGCCAACGGCAGCCGCGCAGTTCAAAAGACCTTTCAATGTTTGCTACTTCACAAAATGCCTGTTCGTTGTGACTTGGGGCACCACCACCTGCGCGCACCAGCCCACCGCCCACCCCGCCGCCCGCCCACCTCGCTGCTCGCAACCCCACCCGCCAGGCCCCGGACGCGCCGCCCGGCGCCGACGACGCAGCCCTCGCCATCGCCGCCGCCTGCGAGGGGCTCGGCGGGTCCCCGCCGCTGCGCGTCGCGCTGCTGCGGCGCGCGCTCGGGGACCCGCGCGGCTTTGTCGCGCGGCTGCACGGCCCTCAGGTGATGCACGCCGCCAAGCTCGCCGGCACGGCCGGCGAGGCCGCGCCCGCGCTGGCGGCGGCGATTGTGGCGCGCCTGCGGGAGTCGGGCGGGCTGAGGGAGGCCTCGAGCCACACGCTGGCCCGGCTGGCCGCCAGCGTCGCGCGCATGTGCGACGGCGGGCCGGCGCCGCCGGGGTGGGACGGCGGGACGCTTGCGCCGGTCGTGCTGCGCGCGCTGGCCGGCGGCGTGCAGGGCTGGGGCGGCAAGTACCGGGTGCGCCGCGCGGGCGCGCGTGCGAGCCGCGCTGGAGACGTGGGGAGGGGGCCGAGCGCAGCGCGCGCATCACGCGGCTGCGTGGTTGGGGTTGCGCTGCATGTCGCCTGCTAACGTCGCCATCCCTACCCCAACCCCAACCCCAACACCGCGTTCCCTCTCCCCGAACAACCGACCCTCCAGATGAGCCACCTTCGCATCATTTTGGACTCTGCGGCGCGCTGCGAAATGCGCGGCCGCGCCGACCTCGCACGGCGGCTCCTTTCGGACCTCGCCGCGTGGGCGGCGCTCGACCACGGGCCCCCCGCGGCGGCGCTGCGCGGCGGCGCGCTGACCCGCCGCGACCGCCTGCGCACGGCGCTCAGCGGCCGCCGCGGCGCGGCGCTGCTGCTGGCCGCACGCCGCTGCGGCGCGGAGCCGCCGGCGGCGCTGCGGCGGTGGCTGGTGCTGCGCTGCGTCGCGCCGGCGCTGTCGCGCTGCCGGGCGTGGTGGGTGCGGCGGCTAGCTGAGCTCGTGGCCGAATCAGGGGAGGATGCAGGGCTGCTGCTCTCTGCCGCGCTGGCGCCGTGGCTGCCGGGCCCTCCGGCCGCGGGCTGCGGGGGCGCGCCGCCGCGCGCCGCGGGCGGCGGGGCGGCCGCGGCGGCGGGAGGGCGCGCGCAGCGGCGCGTGAGCCTGCACAGCCCCTCGGTGGAGCGGCTGCTCGTCGCCATCGGCCACATTGCGTTTTTGTGCAAGACCGAGGCCGACGCGGGCGCGGCGGCGGGCGGCGGCGCGGGAGGCGGCGGCGGCCGACGCGGCGGCCGATTTGCCGCTGCCGAGGCTGCCGAGGGTCTGGCCACCGCCCGCGCCTTTGTGCGGCTCGCACTCTCCGACCTCCCCTGCACGCACGCCGAGCTGCAGCGCCTGCCGCCGCCGGCGGCGGCGGCGCTCGTGTGGGCCGCGACGCGCGCGGGGGTGGCGCCGTCGCCGGGGCAGCGCGCTGCGCTGTGCGCTGCGCTGGCCTACCGCCTGAATGCATTGAGCACCGACCAGCTGCTGCGGCTGGCCTGGGGCACAGGGCCGCTGCTGGCGGGGCCTGCAGACGCCGGCGGCGGCGGCGAGGTTGGAGGCGGGGAGGGCGGCAGCGGCGGCGGCGGCGGCGGCGGTAGGGACCAGCTGTGGGCGGGCCCCCCCAAGCTTTGCTCCCGTCTCTGCATGGAGCTCGCCGGCCGGCCCCTCAGCGCCTCTGGCCTGTCGCTGGCGCTGTGGGCGGTGTCGCGACTCGGCGACGCGCCGGGCGCGCGGCGCGCATTCACGCTGCTGAGCTCACGGCTGCTGCGCGCCGGCGGCGGCCGCCTCGACGCGCTGCCGGCGCGGGAGCTCGTCCGGCTCGCGACGGCGTGCGCGCAGGCCGCGTGGGCGCCGCCCGCGCTGCTCGCGCCGCTCGCGAAGCGCGGCGCGGCGCTCGCGCCGGGGCTGCCCGGCGTGCTGCTCGCGCAGCTGCTGTGGTCACTCGCGACTACGCAGGTGCGGCACTCGGAGCTGCTGGCGGCGTCGGCCGACCGCGCGGAGGAGCTCGCCGCCGCGTTTGAGGCTGGCGAGCGGCGGGGGCAGCGGCCGCAGCGGCAGCAGCAGCAGCAGCAGCAGCAGGAGCAGCAGCAGGGGCAGGGGCAGGCGGTGCGCGACGGCGAGGGCTTCACCAGCAGCAAGCAGCCAGAGGCGCTGCTGTTCGCCTGGGCGCGCCTCAGCTACCGCCCGCCCGGCGGCCTCGCGGCGCGGCTCCGCGCCGTCGCGGACGCGCTGCAGAGCCATGAGGCGCGCGGCGGCGCGTCAACGCGGGGCGCCGCCGGCGGCGCCGGCGCAGTGGCAGCCTCTGGGGACCGGCGCCCGGCGGCGGCCGACCGGGCGGGTGAAGGGGCGGGGGCGGCGGCGCCTGCGCCGCGGCCCGCCGCTGCGGAGCTCGCGCATCGCCTCGCCATCGCCACAGCGCGCGGCCACGCGGTGCGCCCCGTGCACCCCGGTCGGCTGCCTTGACCGCAACGCGTACCCCTATTCAGCGCCGCGCACACCCGCTGAAATGCAGTGTTCTGTGCACTACTGTACCATAGCAGCGTTGTAACTGTAACAGACCCGGATTTGCACGGCAACGAGCCGCCGAGACCGCGGCGGTCGCTTCAGCAGGCGTGCAGGCAGTTGCGCCGGGCATGCGCCCCTACGGTCCAACGCGTTCGCGCTTCCACAAATCTTTTTTACCTTAGCGTCTTGTCTAAAAGGGGCCTGTCCTTGCGCTTTACGCGTTTCCTTCGGCTGGTTCCGCTCGCAGTCAGCCGCGGGCATTGACCCGCGATGGACGCGAAAAAGCAGGCCATCTGGGCCTCTTGGTGTCGAAAGGAGCTGCTGCAGTCTCTTCAGGCCCGCGGCAAGCTGCCACGCCCTCCGGAGAGCGCGGCGCGCCAACGCAAGGCGCGCGTCTCGCAGACGCGCCGCCGCCAGCGCCGGCTGCTGGTCAGTCGGGCCGCCCCCCGCAGGTTGGGGGGCGCTGCCAAACAATCCACCAACGCCCTGCTGACCTAAAACAGGACGAGGCATACCATCACACCGCCGGCCGGATCTTTCCGGGCCCCGGTGAGGAGGGCACGGCAAACTTCTTACTGCAAGAGGCGCTGGAGAGGCTGCGCTTGTCGGCCGCCAAGCAGCAGCAAACCCAACAGCGGCAGCAGCAGACCCAACAGCAGCCGCAGCCGCAGACCCAGCAGCAGCAGCAGCAGCAGCAGCAGCAGACCCAACAGCAGCCGCAGCAGCAGCTGCAGCAGGAGCAACCCCAGCCTCGGCAGCCTCAGCACCCGAAGCACCAGCAGCAGCCGGCAGGCGCAAAGGCGGCGGCCAGCGGCGCAAGCAGCGGCGAGAGGAGGGAGCGGCGCGCGGCTCTTAAGGTGCGGGGCGCGAAGACAGGGCATCGCACTGCAGCAAGCCCCTCGGCTCGCCGCCTGTGCCGCCGGACAAACCCGACTCATGATTTGCCCCCCTGCCTCCCGCGGCCTGCGCAGGCCAAGGTCTCCGAGCTGCAGCAGAGCCTGGACCGCGAGCGGCGCGCGTGCGCGCTCCTCGCGGAGCAGCAGCGCCCGGCGCGGGCGGAGCGCGGGGCGTGAGTAAAGCTGCATCGCGCACCGACACGCACCAGCCCCCCAGACGGCAGCGCGCACGCGGCGCGCCCCCATGCTGCACCCCACGGCCCGGGCGCACATCGCATGGGCTGGCTGGCAGAGCATCTGACAGATTCAGGGCTCGGCTGGGCGTTACAAGTGCACAAGTGGGATGCCATCGTCCGACTCTGCCTCCCCAGCTTCCATTGCCGCGTCGCCCTCCGCCGGGCACTCCACCCACTCCACCCGCAGCCGCCACAGCCGCAGCGCGTTTGCGTCCCTCCCAAGCTCAAACCCGCCGCCGCCGCCGCGGCCGCCGTGCCTTGGCCGCTTCCGCCGCCCGGCCCCCGCGCCGCCGCCGCCATCGCTGTCGTCGTCGCTGTCGCTGTCCGGCGGCTCCAGCGGGTAGCGGCGGTGGCCGCTGGCGGTGGCGAGCAGCGGCAGCCCCATGACGGGGTGGAAGGCGCAGCCGCTGACTGTGTCGGGCGCCGCCAGGAAGCTGCCCACCTCGCTGCCGTCCCGGAGGTCGAAAACCTGTTTTGGGGGTGGGAGGGTTCGTAAAAGGGATCAAGCAGAGGGAGCGAGGGTTTGCGATGCGTTGCACAACATAACCCCTCACAGCCCCCGGTGGCCCGCCCAGTGACTGATGAAAAGTCAGCGCCCCAAAGCCCGCTGGGGACGCACCCTGACGCGCCCGTCGCAGCCGCCCGTGGCGAGGTGGCGCCCCGAGGGGTCCAGATCGAATGCGATGCGCTGGTTGGTCGCGCCGGCGGCGCGGGGCAGGCGGTACAGCGGGCCGCCGCCCGCGCGGATGTCCCAGCAGATGACGTCGCCGTCCCGCCTGGCGCCGCTGTACAGGTAGTTGCCGTCGCGGCTGAAGGAGACCTTCAGTAAGGGCGCAGGGTTGAGTAAGGGGCGGGGTTAGTAAGGCACGGTACGGTGTAGTAAGGTTTAGTAATGTGTGGGACTTGGTAAGGGGCGGGTCAAAGGCAGATTGAAGCTGGATTGGCGGCGTGGCCGGCACAAGCGCCTTGCTCCTGCTGGGGTAAATGCACGCAGCCGCAAAGACCCGCCTGCGTCACCCCGCCGCTGTGGCCCCGCATCAGCAGCAGCTGCTCGTCCGTGCGCGCGTCAAACAGCGCGGCGCCCCCCGAATAGGAGCCCGCGGCCAGCAGGTCGCAGCACGGCGGGTTGAAGGCCAGGCACGACACAATGCCTTTGGGGCGGGAGGGGGGGTGGGGCCGTCGGGGGCTGCGGAGGCGGCCTGAGGGTTCGTCGCGCAGCGCTCGGCGGCAGCGGCGGCGGCTGCGAAAGCGTGCTCACGCCACAACCGGATCGCAGGCGCAGGCGCAGAGCGCCAGCGCACGACGCGTGCGCGCCCACGCCGCACCTGGCAGGCTCCCCTCCCCTCCCCGCCGCTGCGTTCGGACGGTCCTGCAGTCGCGCCCCGGCCGGGACACGTCAAACGCCCGGAAGCATTTCGAGTAGCCCCCCAGCAGCTTCCCGCCGTCGGGGCTGAAGGCGAGGGAGTATGCCGCCGTGGGGTTGTCTGCGTCGTCGTGCGCCGAGTAGCTGCAGCGGAGGGCGCCGCTGCAGGCGTCCCACATGTGGAGGGGGTGCCCCTGGGGGGTTGGGCGTTTTTGATTCGTTTTGTGCGTGTGCGGCGTGCGTGTGGGGGGGTGCATGCTTGTGGGGGGAGGGGGAGGGGTTGCATGCGAACGGCCCTCCGGCTGGAGGTCGGATCCCGCAGGCGAGCCGGGCGCCGCAGTCCCCCGCATGCGCTCCACCCCACCCCCCCCCACCCAGCACGCGCACACACACAGCCCCCTCGGGGCCCCAAAGCGCACCTGCACGGTGCTGGCGAAGCAGCAGGAGGCGGGGTCTGCCGTAGTCATCCCGGGGAACCAGGCGTAGTCATACACCCCCTCGCCCGCGTGCACGCGCAGCGCGGAGCAAAGGCTGTCGGGGGGGCCGGCGGCGCGGCGGCGGGGGCGGCGGCGGTGTTGGGCCGCGGCGGCCGCGGGGCCGCCGCCGCCGCTGCTGCTGCTGCTGCTGCCGCCGTTGGCGTCGCCGGCGCCGTCGTCGTCACCGGTGTCACCGGCGTCGGCCTCGGGTGGCCGGTCCAGGGCGTCTTGCGGCAGGTCAAACACGCGCAGCCTGCTCAGTCAAACGGCGGCGCGGTGGGGCTTGATCAGCGCGCGAGCGCGCCGCAGACGGACCGCGCATGCGCAGGCGCCGGCGGCGCGCTTGCCAGCGCCGCCTCCCCCCCCCCGGGCAGAGCTCCTCCTCCCCGCCGCCCCACCCACCATTTGTCGTCGCCGGCGGTGAGGCAGCACGCGCCGTCGGGGGACCACTTGACGCCCTTAAGAAAGTTGCTGTTGGGGCAGA
Source organism: Raphidocelis subcapitata (assembly GCA_003203535.1). Taxonomy (NCBI): domain Eukaryota; kingdom Viridiplantae; phylum Chlorophyta; class Chlorophyceae; order Sphaeropleales; family Selenastraceae; genus Raphidocelis; species Raphidocelis subcapitata. The sequence goes on from BDRX01000006.1 coordinate 147,609, forward strand.
CGGCCGGGTCGGCGGCCTCTGCAAGACGGGGGCGGGGGCGGAGGCGGCGGGGGTGTTTGGCGACGGCACCGGCGCGAGCGCTGCAGCGGCGGCGGCCGCGGCGCGCGGCGCGCGGCGTGCGGGGCGGCGGCAGCGGACGGCGCGCCCCATCCGCTCGCCTGCAAACTCCCGCTGCGTTCTGTAGATAGGCACCGGATCCTGCGGCCACACCGAGGTCGCTAGCATCGTGTTCCGGCGTCCAGCTGGGGCGATCGATCTGGCTCCGCGCGCGGCGATTCAGGAGTTGAGCTCTTCCAAAGACAGTCTGTGTGAGACGCACTGAAGGACGCGGCTGCTGCAGGGCTTCTGGCGGGGCTGACGCAGCGGCGGCGCCCCAAAAGCACCGCAGCCGCGGCGCGGGTTACACCTGCGCCGGAAATCGCTGCGCGGCGCAAGCAGGCCGCCCTCCTGCACACCCAGCGCGCCAGCCCGAAAGGGGGGCCGCGGCCACAAAAGCGCCTCGACGGGCGCGTCACTTGCACGCCGGCGGGCGCGGGCAGGGGATGGTCCTCGGCGACGCGTCCCACGCCTCTGCCGCCAGCTGCAGCTCCCGCACCTCCCCCGGCCTGCGGGTGGTTGGCCGGTTTTGGGGGGGAGGGAGGATTTGGCGCCTTGGGAGGAGCTTTGGATTGGGAGACCTTCAATCAACAGGGCACACGCACGAACGCAAACACAAACACAAACGCAAACACAAACACAAACACAAACACAAACGCAAACACAAACACAAACACAAACACAAACACAAACACAAACACAAACACAAACACAAACACAAACACAAACACAAACACAAACACAAACACAAGCACAAACACAAGCACAAGCACAAGCACAAGCACACCCGTAAACGCCCAGCGCGCGCACCCGAATGCGTAGCGCGTGTGCTGCCGCAGGTCAACCCCCAGCACCGCCGCCTGCAGTATGGAGAGGTTGTCAGAGTCTGGGGACACCAACACCACGTCCTCGCCACTGGGGGTTGGGGTGTTTTTTTGGGGGGGTGTGGGGTGTGTTTTGAGGAGGTGCTTTGGGCGTGTTTTGGTTGGTGTGGGTGTTTTGGGGTGTTTTCATGGGGAGGGTTGTGAAGGGGTGTTTTGCTGGTTCTGTTGGGGGGGGGTGAAGCGCGTTTGCGAGGGGGCGACGCATTGGCAAAGCGGTCAACCCGCGGTCAAACGCGTGCCACGCGCGCGCGCGCGCGCGCGCGCGCCTGTACTGCGTTTCGCAGACGGACAGCAGCTGCCTGCCCCGCGCCAGCACGTCCGCCACCGACTCATTCGGGGTGCCGTCGGTGTTTTTGGGGGGGCGGTAGTCCCAATCGAAAGAGTCCCCCTCGTGAAGCTGGGGCGTTTGGTTTTTTTTGGGGGGGGGGGTTGAATACGTTTGGGGCGCTTGTTGATGTTGGCACTAAATTGACGGGACGGCCGATGCGGAAAGAGGGGCAACATGGCGGATTAGTTAGTTGAAGTGGGAGGCCCACCTGTTGGTATGCCGCCACAATCGTGCCGCCCTCAAACACGCCAAGCCCCTGCGACGGCGGCGGCGGCGATCGCGGCGGCGGCGGTTGGGGCGGTTGGCGTGCAGGGGCAGAAACGCGCAGGAGGGGCTCGGCCCGGACTGCTGGTTACCGGCATTCCTGACCGCATATTGACCTGCATTCTTGACCGCATTTGAACGCATTCTGACCGCAATTTGACCCGCATTTTGACCGCACCCTCAGGTCGAGGAAACTATATTCGGGCACAATGCGGCTGCGCCCGATGCCCGCCAGCGCAGCAACCACCTCGGCGGTCTGACAGCGAGGCGGCGGTTGGAAGAGTGGGCGGTTAGAGCGGCATCGGTTGGTAGGGCGGCTGGGTTCAGGGCGGCCGCGTTTTGGCAGCAGTTGGGGCGGTGGCGGTTGGGGTGGCGGGGTTTCGGCAGCGGTTGGGGCAGACATTGAAGGGGGCGCTAGGGGGAGCTAGCTGCGCCGCAGCGGCTTGCCTGATCACGACAACGCACCTGGTACGCGTTTTGCGTTATGCTGGGATAGATCCAGCAGGACGAGTCGTCGCAGGCTTTTAGCGCCCTCAGAGCGGGCCACACCTCCCGCACCACCTGGGGGGTTGCGGCGCGTGCAGACGGGAGGGGGGCTTCTGACTTGGGGAGGGGTGCTCGACTGCTTGGGCAGGCGGAGGGGTTTGGTGCAACGCTGTGGACACCCCTACGCGGCGCGCGCACCGCTCTCCTGCCCCACCCCCCAAAAAAGGCCCCGCCGCCTCGCAGCCGCTGCCTTTGCAGCGTCTCTGCGCTTGCGCCGCCGCCGCTCGCCCTTCTTCTTGGCTGCATCCCCCCAAGCCCCCCCTCACTGCCTCGCCTGCGCCTTGCCGCGCTCGCTGAGCCCCGCGAGCATTGAGGTCTTCCACACCGGGTTGGTAAAGGCCAGGTCCCGCGCCTCGGCGTTGCTCTCGCCAGCGCGCACCTGGGACGGGAGCGGCGGGGGGGGGGGGGCGGCGGCGCGCGCGGCGGGGGGGGTCAGGTGATGGGCCCTGGGCGTTGGCTGTGTCGCGTTTGCCAGCAGTCTTTACTGAGCTGGTGCGGTGTGGAGGTCCCCCCTTCACAAAAAAAGGTCCCTTGCCGGCCCTCACCAGGATGTACCGGTTATGAAATTCGTTGGACGGGAACTGCACCAGCCCGGCGCGCGCGGGGGGCGGCGTGGCGAGCGGGGCCCCCAGCACCGCCGCTGCCGCCGCCGCCGCCGCCGCCGGCATCAGCAGCGCGGCGCGTCGCGTGGGCCTCGCGGCGGCCTGCGGCACACCGTCGCCGGGGCGCGGCGGCCTGCGGCACACCGTCGCTGCCGCACACCGTCGCCGGCACACCGTCGCCGGGGCGCTGCTCTGGCCGCTGCCCTCCCCGCCGCTGTCGCTGCCGCTGGGGGACTCAGGTGCCGACGCGCGCGCGCGCCGCGGCGGCGTGCGGGGCTGCAGCCGCGGCGCCTGCGCCCCTGCCGCGGCCTTGATCCCGTTGCATGGTCTGCCTTGGACGCATAGACGCGGGCGCAGCGCCATCCGCGACGCTGCGCTGCGTCCGGGACCCACGAGAGATCTCCCGCCCGCGGTCCCGGGCTGTTTTTTGCAAAGCTCGCGCGGCCCTTGAGTTTCAGTGGCAGCCTACAAATGCAGGAGCGTGCCCCGCACAAGGAGGAACTGCGCAGACCTGGCTCAGACAGCTGACACACCTGCCGTTGACCCAGTCATGGCTCGCACCGGCATGCACCCAAAAGCCCGCGCCTCCCCCGATTATCTGGCTGCCTGAATACCAACGCATGCCTTACTGTCCGCCCACACATGGCACAAAAGGGGGCTGCTGGTGGGCGCATGAAGTCAAAGCAGCGGCAACGCAAAGCTGGCAGGGTCCTAGGCCCAGGGGGCCGCCAAGTGGCGGCAGAGGATGGGGTGCCTGGGTGCGCATGCGTGCGCTGGGGCGCGCTGGGGCGAGGGCACAAGCCCGCGCGCGCAATCGCCGAAACCTGTGCTTGGGGCAAAGTGCTGGGAGCCGTCTGCGCGAGTGGGTGAGTAACGAGTGTCTGTCTGTGTTGGGGGGTCAACAAGGTAAAGCATCCAAAGGTGAGAGGGTTGAGGAGATCTGAAGATGAGATCTAAAAAGATGAGATCTGAAGAAGGGAGCAATGCGACGCAAGGCCCTTGAATGCAGGGCCAACGCCCCACAGGGGATGCCGCTTCAGGCTCGAAGCAAACAAGTTCTCAACAGCGCGCATGGGCAGTCCTAAACGCTCGCCAGCGGCGAGAGGGGCGCCGCCTGGATGCTCGCAGCGGGGCCGGCCGGCCGGCGGCCGGCGTCGCCCCGGCGCCAAGGGTCGTAGTGCTGCTGCTGCTGCGGCGGCGGCGGCGGCCGCTGCTGCTGCGGCGGCACCGGCGCGTGCGGCGGGGGCGGCTGCGCAGGCAGCGCCGCGGCCCAGGGCGCGTAGGGCTGGCCGCCGGGCGGCGGCGGCGGCGGCGGCGCGCCCCGCGGCGGCCCAAAGGCCGCGACGCTCCCTGGCATCTGCGGCTCCCTCCAAACGCCCTTCCCGCCGCCGCCCCGCGCGTCGCGCTTCGCCAGCGCGAGCGCCGCGGCGCCGCGCGCGAGCAGCCACGTCGCGCCGACCAGCGCCAGCGAGAGGCCGATGACGGCCGGGACCAGCGCCGACGCGGCGCGCCGCGCGGCGCCGCGCACGCGCTCCAGGGTCTCCGCGACGCAGAGGCAGTCCGGCTTGGCGCCGCCGCCCTCCGGCTGCAGCGGGATGCAGCCGCGCGGGCAGGCCGCGTCCGGCGCGTCCGAGGCGCCCACGCGGCGGAGCTGCTCGAACGTCGCGTCCAGCTGGCGCACGGCGCCCTTGTGCCTGCGATCCGGTTTGGGGGGTTTTGAGGGGTTTGAGTCGGGACTCAGCGTGACGGCAGCTGCGGCAGACGGGGCCGCTGCGGCGGCCGCTTCTGCCCCAGCCACGGAGCAAATCTGCATCCTGCGCGCGCCGCCGCGACCCCCGCCCCCCCCCCTCAAACGGCCGCCCACCAATCCGTCGCGGTGACCTCCGGCGGGGCGGACGCCAGCGCGGCGCGCGCGTCGTCTGCAAAGCCCTCGATTAGGCCCACCACCGATTTCACCCCGCCCGCCGCCGCGGCCTCGAGCCCGCCCGTCGGCAGGGCCCCCACGCCCAGCGAAATGATCAGGAGCGCCGCAAATGCGGCCAGCAGCGCGGCGGCGGCCAGGGCGAGAAACCAAGCGAGCGCGGTGGAGGCGGCCGCGGCGGCGACACGCGCGGCGTGCGCGGCTGGGCTGCCTGCGGCGGGCGGGCGCGGCGGGGCGGCGGGCGGCGTTGGCGCTCGGGAGGGGAGTGCGGCCGGGGCGGGGTTGCGCATGGGCCGCAGCGCGCGGCAGCGTGCGGGTGTTGCGCCTTTGCCAAGCGCACGTGCTCGCACCCTCCACAGTCCAGTTCACCCCGCGGAGGGGGGCCGTGCGTGGCCCACCCCCGCACCGCCCCACAGCACAGCACGGCACAGCCCGGCGCCCGCCGCCGGTGCGCACCGTCGGGGGAGCGCGCCACGTCTGCGGCCGCGCCCACCACCACCGCCAGCCCCGACAGCGTCGCCAGCGCCACGAGGCCGCCCAGGCGCAGGCCGTCGAGCGCCGCGACTGCGGCGCCCTCGACCGCGGCCCGGTCCGATAAGAGCTGCGGTGGCGAGGCCTGAACGGCGGCCAAAACGCCGTCGGCTGCGGCTCCGGCGTTGATGTACCACAGGGCGGTGCCCGCCGCGACCAGGACGGCGCAGGCGAGCCAGCCGGCGGCCCGGACGGCGCTCCGGCAGCGCATTTGCCTGGGAGCGGCCGGTGTTTGCGCGCGCGCGCGCTCGCGCGCCCGGCGGCAAGCCGGCACGAGGGGCCCGACGGCCGGGCGCGGTGGTGATTGGGGCTCGCAGGCGCTACGATGCGGCCGGTGCGCGGGCCTGGTCCTGTGCCAGGTCCAGGCTTCAGAGGCTTGTCACTGCCAAGCTGAGCACCGCCGCGCCCCTCTTGATGCCTTCCTGGGCAATCGCGATAAGACGAGCGCTCATTGAAACGGGGTGAAGCACAACACCGAGCACACCGCAGTCTCACCTGCACCCCAGGCTCCGCCCAGAGGCCGCGGCGAGCCCCCGCGGCGGCCCCGGGCCGTGGAGAAGAAGATGGCGCTGATCAGCGCGCTCCAGCGGCCGGCGGGCGCCCTGCCCGGCCGGTGCGGCGGGACGCCAGGCGCGCGGCGCCTCCGGGCGGCGCCGCCCGCCGGGCTGCGCGCTGCCGGCGCGCTGGCGGCGCCCGCGCCCGCCCACGCGCGCCGCGGCCCGGCCGCGCCCGCCGCGGCGAGCGTGGAGGCCGCGCACGTCGCCGACGCAGAGCCGGAGGCCGCGCCGGCGGCCAACGGCGCGGCAGCTGCCGCGCCCGGCGCGGCTGCGGCGCCCGCCGCCGCGCCGGCGGAGGGCAAGCCCTACCCCTGGACCAAGCAGTGGTGCGCACCCCCGGCGCGCCCCCATGCGCGCATGCAGCCGCGCCCCGCTCATGCCGCATGCCCGCGCGCATGGCGCCGCGACGCTGCGTCCATGCACCCCCGCCCGACCCCGCCCCCCGCCCCCCGACCCCCGCAACCCCGCAACCCCGCAACTCCCGGCCCCGCTGGAATCAAGGTGGCCGATCCATGACGTAAGCATGATGGACAAGGCCCGCCCCTACCCAGTGACGCTGCTGGGCCAGGCCTACGTCGTCTGGTGGGACGCGCCCGCCGCGCGCTGGCGCCTCGCGCAAGACCGCTGCCCCCACCGGCTCGCGCCGCTCAGCGAGGGGCGGCTCGAGGCGGACGGCTCGCTGGCGTGCAGCTACCACGGCTGGCGCTTCGACGGCGCCGGGCGCTGCACGCTGATCCCCCAGATCGGGGACCCAAAGGCGCACGCCACGGCGACGGCGTCGCAGCGCGCGTGCCTGCGCACCTTCCCGACCCAGGTCAAGGGCACGCTGCTGTTCGGCTGGCTCGAGAGCGGGCCGGAGGCCGAGGCCGAGGCGGCCGCCAAGCCGGTGAGCGGGGGCGCTTTTGTTGCGCGTTTTGACCACGCCACCGCTGGGGCGCGAAAATTCGGCCACGACCCAAACCGTCCGCCGCTCCCGTCCTCCCCCCCAACCCCACCCCACCCCACTCCACCCCCACCCCCTACCCCCCACCCCCGCGCGCCAGATCGCCATGCCCGATGCCGTGGAGAGCAGCGCCAGCCCCTTTGCAGTGACGGAGGTCCCCATTGACTGGCCCATGTGGCTGGAGCAGGTGCGTCCCGGCTGCGCTGTGCTGCGCCCGCCTCCCCCCTTGCAAGGGATGGCAGGGAGGGCGGGGCGCGCTCTGGGCTGCGCTCCTGCATTTGGCAAGCCGGCCGGCTCCCGACGCCCGCGCCGACGCGCCCCTTTCCCTTTGCCTCCCCCCCCCCCCCCCCCCCCCCCCCCCCCCCCCCCCCCCTACCCACCCACCCAGCCAGCCCGCCCCCCCCACCCCCCCCCCACCCTCCCCCCCCCCCCCCCCCCCCCCCCCCCCCCCCCCCCCCCCCCCCCCACCCCCCCCCCCCCCCCCCCCCCCCCCCCCCCCACCCCCCCCCCCCCCCCCCCCCCCCCGCCCCCCCCCCCCCCAAAAAAGGTACAACGACATGAAGGGCCTGCGCGTGTTCCAGCCCCCCAACATGTTCTACACCGACTACGACAAGGGGCCCGTGGGGCTGGCGGCCATATACGCCACGCCCGTGCGGCCGGGCGTGACGCGCGTCATAGGGTGGGCTGCAGCTCGGCGGCGACGCGCGCGCGCGTGCGCTCGCGCCCGCATGTGCGCTGGCGGCGCATGCGCGTCGGAGCACCACCCTGCTTCATGACCCCGCCCCGCGGCGCCCCTCGCCCCTCTTTCCCCGCAGCAAAAAAACAATCACCCCACCCCCCTCAATCCCCCTCTAAACCCCCAACCCCAACCCCACCCCACCCTGCAGCAAGTTCACGTTCAAGAAGGAGCCCACCGGCATACTCAAGCTGCTGCTGAAGCTGCCGCACTGGCTGCTCATCTCCACAAAGCTGCAGGGTGCGCTCGCTCTGCGCCGCCTCACGCGGCTGTCTGCGCGCCCCTTGCAAACGGTTCACAGCGCGCTCGCAGAACGCCCCATCCCACCTTCCCGAACAAAACAAACACAAAACGCACCCCTCGCCCCAAACGCACCCCTCGCCCCAAACGCACCCCTCGCCCCCTCTCCGCGCGCGCAGACCAGGACACGGTCATCAACGCCCGCCAGGACGCCCACATGCGCGCCCACGGCCTCACCCACCGCGATTACTACTCCCCCTCCCGCGCCGACATCGGCGTCACCGCCGCGCGCGGGTGGTTCGACGCGGCGGGCAGCGATGCCATGTGGGACGCGCGGATGGGCGCGGCGGCGGCGGCGGCGGCGAGGGCGCGGCCGGAGCCGGGGCTGGGGGAGCTGCTGGACCAGTGGCGGCGGCACACCAAGCACTGCGCGGTGTGCCAAAAGGTGCGGGCGGGCATCGGGGGCGGGGCCGGGGGCGCGGTCGGCGCAGGCGCATTTAGTGCTTGATTGCCAGCGGCGTTTGCACCCAACTGCACCCCCTGAACCCCCCGCCCTTTCAAAACCCCGAACCGCCGCCGCGCCGCGCGCAGGGCATGCAGCAGCTGGAGCGCGCGGCCGCGGCCGCCCGCGGCGCCGCGATCCTCCTGGGCGTGCTCGCCGTCGCCGCCGCCGCCGCCGCGCGCGCGCTCACGCCCGCGGCGGGCGCGGCCGCCGCAGGCGCGGCGGCGGCGGCGTGGCTGGCGCGGCGCATCATGCGGGTGCGGTACGAAAAGTTCATTAACAGCAGTGGCGCGTGGGCGCGGTGGGGCGGGCTGTCGCTGGTGCCGGGCAAGCCGGCGCCCGTCCAGCTGTGATGAGGGCGGCGGCCGGGCCGCCGCTTGGCTGCAGCGGTGGCTGTGTGCGCAAGGCCTTTTGAGCCGCCCGGCCCCCTGCTTTGTTTTGGCTCCCACGCGCCCGCGCGGCGGTTGTGATGTCTCCGCGCCCGCTTGCCAGTGCGCCGCTGTTCTGGCGGGCCCCGCCCCGCCCGCCGTGGCGGGGGGGCCCGCGATGTATGCATATTCCCCCCATATGGCATGCATTGTCGATGCACGTGCGAGTTCTGCGAAAGGCCAAACTGCCCTCGGTTTGTGGTCGCGGGCGCCCCCAACGGCCCGGCCCCACCTAGATCCCGGCCCAGCCTGCCCAAACCCTATCCTGCTGTAATACCCGCAGGCCCCAGGCTGCAGCAGAGGGGCGGGGTGGGGTGGGGGGGGGGGGGTGCTAACACAGAAGCTGCAATGGAAAGCCATCGACAATGGAAATGCACAATGGCCAATGCACAAAGCGGCGGTGCGCCGCGGCTGCAGCGGCGCGCTGGCAGCGGCCATTCCGTGCCGTTCCTGCATTTAGGCGAACAATTCAGCTTGCGCTCCTGTGCGCTCCATAGAACTCGCCCTATCGGCCAGTCACCAGCTGTTTGTTGCCGGGTGAGTTGGCGACAAACCTGGCCCTGAACTGGCCGGAACGTCCACGGTGATGAACCCCAGCGGCTTGTTCCATCGCATCTTCACCTTTTGCGACTCGCCGGGCCCGCTCAGCGGTCGTGTCACCGGTCTTCCGAGCGCCCCCGCTTCCGGCGCACCCGAGCCCGCCCCCCAGGCGACGCCCTCGCAGCAGCAAAGATGGGCGAAGGAAGTGGCAGGAAACTGTAAGCGTCTGGGGCTGGCGTCCACACACATGCTGTATGCGGCGGGCGCCGCCGCCAGCGGGCCCGCTGCCCGTCGCCGTTGCCTTTGCAGGGTGCTGCATGCGTGGGCCCGGGCACCGCGCGTTGTGCGAGGCAATGTGCAACAGCCATTCATCGCGCCCGCGGCCCCACCGCCACCGCCCCCCGCCCGCAGCGACGACGGGCCGGAGGGCGACGCGCCCCCGCCGCCGCCGCCCGCGCAGCACGGCAGCGCGGCCGGCTGCTGCTGCCACGCCATCCCCTGGTTCCAGACCCTCTGCACCGGCATCATCCTCGCCGCCCTCGTCGTCTTCTTCGTGAAGACCGGCCAGGCCTTTGGCGCGGTCAACACGCTCATGACCGAGCTCAAGCTAGGAGGCCCGGTCAAGGGCACGGTCAAAACTGTGCTCAGCGCGCTGCTCGGCGGCGGCGTGGGCGTGGTGTTCTTCACGGTGCTGCTGGCGATCATCGCGACGGTCGCGTCGGCGATGGGCAAGGCGCGGCGCTACCGCATGCGGCGCGGCGCGAAGAGTGAGTGGGGGCGCCTCGCGCCCGGGCGGCTGCGGGAGGGTTTTTTTCCGAGGTTTGGGCCGGCGCGTGCCCAAGCCGCGGGCGTGCTGCGGTGGCTCGCGAAGCACGCGCCCGCGCCTCGCAGGCGCCGTGGGGCCAGCGGCGGGCGCCGGCGCGCTCACGCGGCCGCCCCGCGCGCCCCCTCCTCCCCCGCGCCCGCAGTCCACAGCACCACGGGGGCGGCGTGTGAGATCGGCACCGACGTGCTCGTCGTCCTCTTCATGTGGCTCTGCCTCGCGCTGATTGTGGCGCTGATTGCGATGTGGACCGCCTTCTTCCTGGGATCCTTCTCGGGGGACCACGGCGCCAGCTACGCCATGGGGTGAGCGCGCGGCGCGGCTTGGCGTGGCTTGGCGCGGCGCGGTGCAATGCACGTGTTGCGTGCGCGCGGCGGCGGTGGCGTGGGGTTGCGCGGCCCACGGCGGCGGCGGGGGGTGCAGCGGCTCTGCAGGCTGAGATCGTGCCTTGCATCTGCGTGCCGGCGCACACGCATGCGCTCACAGCTCGTTCCATGCAGCGCCCACGTCCCCTAAAACCCAGCGGCCCACCCCAAAACACCAATGAAAACCCCCCAGCACGACCGACAAGCTCCAGGAGAAGATCGCCTCCGCCCTAAAGAAGGCCGACGGACTGTTTGTCAAGATGCGCGGCGCCTGGACGCGGCTGGTTAACAAGGTGCCCACCATCCTCAAGAACAACAGCTGGTTCCAGGAGCTGACAACAGACATCGGTGGGTCTGGGGGGCGCTGGCTTGCTGCCCGCCGGCCTTTGGGGAACTGTCGACGGGTTACTGCTGGTTTTGGGGAGCCGCCTGTGGCTGCTGGCTGCTGGCTGCTGGCTGCTGGCTGCTGGCTGCTGGCTGCTGGCTGCTGGCTGCTGGCTGCTGGCTGCTGGCTGCTGGCTGCTGGCTGCTGGCTGCTGGCTGCTGGCTGCTGGCTGCTGGCCGCTGGCTGGGCAGGCGGCCGCACCCTTGGAGCCCCTCCCACCCAAACAATCCCTCCCCCTCCTCCCTCCCCCGACCCCCCAACAGGCGGCCCCCTCCTGAGCGGCGCCAACGCCCTCGACGACGTGAGCTGCCCCCCCAACTGCCTCGACCTCGGCGTGTTTGCGACGATGATGTCGTTCGAGCCCCGCTGCGTGTGCGGCAAGGAGATGCTCACGGACATCCAGAAGCGGCTGAGGACGTCGTGGACCAGCACCGCCGCCGCGCTGGGCGCGCTCGCGGCGATCGCCGTCGCGGGTGGGCGCCCTTCTTTCGTCCCGCGTTCTTTGGCGCAGCTGCTGGGGTGCTGGGCCGGGCGGCGGGCGCGAGGGCTGCAGCTGGGGCCGCGGGCAGTGGAAATGCCGGTCAGAGCTTTCCTTCCCGGGCTCGGCCGCCGCCTTGATCTGAAACATCCCAAAACGCCCCAAAATGCCCCCCCCCCCCCCAAACTGCCAGGCTCCTTTGTGCTGATGGCCACCATTGGCTCGTTTGTCAACTCCAAGCGGGACCTCAAAGACATCAAGTGGCGCCTCAAGACCGAGGGCGCCGCGCCGCCGCCGCCGCCGCCGCCGCCGGCCAAGGCGCCGTCGCTGCCGCCGCCGGCGCGGGCGGGGTCTGGGGCGGGCCCCAGCGATGTGGAGACGGGGGCGCCGGACCAGCAGCTCGAGATGGCAACCAGGTGAGGCGCCTGCCGGCGCCCGCTCTCGGTTTGCGGCAGCCAGAGCTGTTGCCAGCCGCCGGTGCCGGCGCCGCTGCCCGCTCTCGGGTCGCGGCGGCGCGAGCTGGTTGCTGGCTGCAGCTGCGGCGGCCGATGCCCGCTGCGCGCAGGCGCAAGGCGGTGGCAAGAGCTGCAGCGACGGAATTCGGAGCTGCGGCGGCGGGTCACACATACAATCCCGTCTGCGTGCACACAACGCGTATCCCCACACGGCCACGAATGCACATGCGCGCATGCACAGTCATACATACAACCGCACAAACACGCGCCCCGTGCGCACCCGCGCATACATACGTAAAACGAGCCCCTTCCCTGCATCCGTTTTTTGTCTGCCCGCTCTTCAGTGCTTTTTTGTTCCCAACGGCGGCCCCGCCGCTCCCACCAGGGTTAAACCAGCCCCAAAAACGCGCGCCAGGGCGTGGGCAGGGGACAAGGGGGGCCAATGAACGGTGCAGGCGCTGGGGAGGCGTAAGGCGATGACGCCGGGGCGGTTGGGGTGCGCAGCAAAACTTGGGAGGCGCGCGCCGCCAGGTGTGACCGCTGCATCGCCGTTTGCCAACCTCTTGGGGGGCGCGCTACCGGTATTGATGCCATCGAGCGTGCTCCTGTTCGTCTAAATATTGTGAGCACGGGAAAGGGTTTCGGCACAGCAACCGCGAGCACCTGGGCTCATCACAGTCTTCGAGATCCCCATTCGCGCGGACGGACGTCCCGGCAACCGGTGACTCTGAGGCTTGCGTGCTTGCAAAGCTGGTTGCACCTGCCCGCGGCGCGCCCTGCCCTCCGCGCTGCGTGCCGCCGCCGTGGCGCGCCGACCGATGCTGCTGTGCTGGCCCGCCCCCCGCTGCTGCAGCGCCGACGGCCCCCGGCGCCTCCGCCGACGCCCGCAGGCCCCCGCGCCCAAGAAGCCCTCGCACCGCCCTCTGATCGGAGGCTGCGTGGCGCCCAAAGCAAACTTTTGGGCCTCGACCATGGAGTCCCGTTACCTCACTGCTGCTGAGTACCTCGGCCTCCGGCTCAAGGCAGGTTTCAAGGGGGTGGGGTCTTCTGCATAAGAGAGAGGGGCGGGGGCCGGGCCGGGCTGGCCACGGCAGGCGGGCGCCGCGGCCGCTGGGTGCGACGTACGAGCGGCAGCAGCAGCGCCGGCAGCGGCAGCGGCAGCGGCAGCGGCAGCGGCAGCGGCAGCGGCAGCGGCAGCGGCAGCGGCAGCGGCAGCGGCAGCGGCAGCGGCAGCGGCAGCGGCAGCGGCAGCGGCAGCGGCAGCGGCAGACACCGCCAACAGGCGCATCGCACAGAATGGGTCAAAACCGCACCCTAGTTTCAGGGTCCTCCGCCCCACTCCCAAACACATTCACACGCACGTGCACGCGCGCGCGCGCAGGAGCTGGGTGTTTCCCACGTGTTTGTGGTGCCCGGTGACTACAACCTCCCGCTGCTGGACGGCCTGGCGCTGGTGCCGGGGCTGACGCTGGCGAGTCGCCGTTGCTTCGTTGGTTGATGTCATTGCGTGCCTTTTGCTGGGCTCTGAAGTTGTGACGCCGAATCTAGGGGCAGATTAGCTAAGGAGGGGGTTCTGCGGTTTGATTGCCGGTGACGCCGGGGGTTTGGGAGCAGCAAGCCGATGCAACCAAACGCGGGGGATTGCAGCAAAAAACAAACGCCCCCACCCGCCACCCCGTTGACCGAAAACCCCCGGTCAACCGCAGGTCAACACTGCAAATGAGCTGAATGCGGCGTACGCGGCAGGTGAGGGGGGTATGACTTTGGGTTTGACCTCCCCGGGGGACCTGCCCAAACCAATCCCCAAAGCCGGGCAGGCAGATGCCCAAGAACCGGCGCCCAACCGAAACCCAACCAAAACCGCAGACGGCCACGCGCGCGCGCGGGGGCTGGGCTGCGTGGTGACCACTTTCCTGGTGGGCGCGCTGTCGGCGATCAACGGAGTGGCCGCGAGCTTCGCCGAGGAGATACCGGTGCTGTCGGTCGTGGGTGGGTTTAGGGTTTAGGGTTTAGGGTTTAGGGCCGGGCGCCGGGGTCTGTTTTGGGGCATATGGGGGGGTGGGTGGGGCGGGCGGGCGCCGGGGTCTGCTTTGGGGCTTTTGGCGTGGGTGGGCGGGGTGAGGGAGGGTATCCGGAACCCAAAACCCAAACAAGCACGCACAGTTGCTGGCGCGGCCCCTACTAGGCCCCTGGCAACGACGCAGCCACAATAAAAATAGCACAGACACCCGCACACACCGCAAAGCGCAAAGCGCAAACCGCAAATTGCAAACCGGAAACTACCCCCCCCCAAAAGGCGTCCCCAACACGAGCCAGTACGCCACCAGCGGCGCGCTGCACCACACCCTGGGCAACCTCGAAGACATGGGCCAGGAGGTGGCCTGCTACAGGCCCGTGACGGTGGGGGGGCCAGGGGCGCGGGCCGCGCCCGGTTTGGCGGTTGTTTGATGGTTGGGGGATGTTTGCGATTGGGCCCCCAAGGGAGAAGGCCCCCAACTAACTAACTAACCAACTAACCAACTAACCAACTAACCAACTAACTAACTAACCAATTAACTAACTAACCAACTAACTAACTAACTAACCAACCACCCCACAGGTCTACCAGACCATCCTGCGCTCCCTGTCTGACGCGCGCTACCTGGTCGACAAGGCACTCCTCAAGACACTGTCACACAGGAAGCCCGTGCTGCTGGAAGTCTGCAGGTGGGGGGCGGGGCAGACTGCTTTGACCCGGGTTTTGTCTTTTTCCTGCTTGCCAAAGATTCAACCCCCCAAAAACCGAAACAAAATCACCGCCAGGGACGTGGCCCTGCTGCCCCACCCCTCCTTTGGCCTTCGGGGGGAGCCGCTGGACCCCCTGCCCCGCCCCCTCCGGCCCTGCGACGAGTCAGCGCTGGCGGCGGCGGCCGAGGCGGTCGCGGCGTGGCTGGCGGGGCGGCGGCGGCCGCTGATCGTCGCGGGGCGGCGCGCGCGGTGGGCGTTTGGGGCGGGGCGTTGCGGGGTTGTGTGCTTTGTGGGGGGCGACAGAAGCTGCTGGGCTCGAAGTTATTGCCCACTTGCGCCAGCAAAGAAGTGTGGGTGGCACACAAAAAACCCGAAACCCCCCCTAAACCCCAAACCCCCAGCCACTACCGTCCCCAGCTGCTGGCGTTTGCAGAGGCCAGCGGCTTTGCTGTCACGACCACCGCCGGCGAGCCTCGCGCGCCGTTTACGAGGGCTGCCCTGTTTCGGCCGTGCCTGCTCGCTCTCCGCTTGCGCCTTTCGGCTTGCCTGCATGCCTTAGCTTGCCGAGGCAATGTTGGCGGAATGAGAGATCAAAAACCCCTCAAAGCGCTCAAAACCCCTCAAATCGCAAAACAATCCGAACCGCAGACGGCAAGAGCTTTTTCCCCGAGGACCACCCCCAATTCATCGGTGGGAGGCCGTTTGGGGGGTGTTTCCAGGGCCGGCCACGGGCTTGGGGCATTGAACCTAGCCGGTCAAACCGTTGCAAGCGCGCGCGAGCAGTTGCCATCAAGCGCACACCGAAAACCCACCCCGGTTAAAACCCCAAACCCAAACCCCCTAAACCCCAAAAAACCGAAACCCCAGGCACCTACTTCAAGGGCTACTCTGACCCCGCCTCGATCAGCGAAACGGTGGCCGCCTCGGACGGGCTCATCTTCGCGGGTGCGCTTGGGTTTGGGGGGGCTTGAGGCCCTGGGGGTTGGGGGTTTGGTGGTCGAGGGGCTGGAGAGGTGTGCTCCGGCGGAAAGAGTTGGGAGACTGGCAATTGGAACCCGAAAAGCAAACAAGTCGAGGCGGAAACAAGGCGAAAAAAGACAAGCAAACAAACTCCACCGCCAGGCGTCATGTTCCACGAATTCGTCTGGGGGGGCCTCCCCGACAACGCCACCCACGAGCGGTCGGTGATCCTTTACAAATCGAGGGGTGAGGGGGGGGCTGTTTCGTTGAACCGTGGCGCAGGAGGCTTGGTCCAGCCCAGGCCTAACATGCAGAGGACCTTTGAAAGGGGGGCGGCGGCACAAAGAGCACCGAAGCAGCGAAGACGAGGCGGAAGGAGAGAGGAACACCGCACTCACGGCACATTGATAACGGCACACTCACACAATCATAACGGCGCGGGATGAATTGAAGGGTGCGGCCCCTTTGTCCGCCAGGCAAACCCGCAGAGCTCGGTTATATTTAATCTAACCACCCTACGAAAAAACCCAAACCAGTGTGCCTCGCGCTGACTCGCGCCTTTGCGGCGGTGCCCACCAGCCGCCTGCTGCCCGCGCTGGCCAAGCTTGTCAAGAGGAACAGCGGGGTGAGGGGGGGCGGGGGTTTTGGGGGGCTTGGGGCTTGCAGCTTGGGGCTTTGGGGGACTTCGGGGGAACAGCTGCGGACTGCTGCCCCCCTAAAAACAATTGCGCCCTTCAAAACAAACATGCCCCCCAAAATAAACGCCCCCCTAAAAACAAACACCCCCCCCCCCAAAAAAAACCAAAGGCCCTGGACTACTTCCGCTCCCGCCCCGCCGCGCCCCCCGAGATGCCCCCCAACGGGCCGGACTTCACCGCGCCGCAGGACGCGCCCCTCAAGACGCAGCAGGCGGGCGGCGTTTTTGGGGTTTTTTGGGGGCGTTTTTTTTTTCCGGTCGCTTTCGCTGTCTCCTCGATTAAACCGATTGGAACCGCCAGAGGCCTCTCTTGCGATGCAACCCCTGGAGCCCCCACACACACCCTGAAAACCTCCGAAACCGCCCAAAACTATCTAAAACCTCCCAAAACTGCCTCAAACCGCCCCAAAACCGCTCAAAACCGCCCCTCCAGGTCTACAAGATCGTCCAGGAGCAGCTGCTCAGCCGCCCCGGCTACGACGTGAGCCGCCCCCCTTCAGTCTGACTTTGAGGGGTTTGGGTGGCTTTTCCACTGCGTCTCGCTTTTCTGCCACTGAGCGCCACACACCGAAGAAACCGCCGCCACACCCTCCCAAACGGACCGCCCCAAAACCGCCCAACGCGTCTTCACCCAAAAATTCACCCCCCGAAAAAACTCCCCCCCCCCCAACCGCCCCCTTCCCCACAACCGCCCCAACCGCCAGGTCATCGTCGACATCGGCGACTCGCTGTGGCGCGTCCACACCCTGCGCCTCCCCCCCGGCAGCGCATTCGAGACCCAATGCCTCGCGAGCAACATCGGCGCGGGGCTGCCGGGGGGGCTGGGGTTTGCGCTGGGCGCGGCGGCGGAGGGGGGGAGCGGGAACCGTGCGGTCATCTTCATCGTGAGGCCTGCTTTTGGGGGGTTAGGGGGTTAGGGGGGAGGGTGTGGGCGCCCTTGCTTCGGCGGCTTTGGGTTGGGGGTTGTGAGGTTGTGGGGTCGTGGGGTTGAGGGTTTTGCCCGGGCCCCCGCAGCGCCGCTGCTGCCGCGCTTCAAGCCCCAAACGGAAAGTCGACAAACGAGAAAACAAAAAACCCGCCAGGGCGACGGCGGCTTCCAGATGACGGCCCAGGAGCTGGCGAGCTTCGCCCGGTTCCACTCCAACGCTATAGTCATCGTGAGGGGGCGGGCCGCCGCCGCCGCCGCTTGGGACTGCGTTTTTGTTGGCGCGGGGCGCATTTGGAGTGGACGCGTGCCTGATTATGAGAGGCGGATTGCTCACCCCACCCTCAATACAACGCACACCAGCATATCCTTTTACTTACCGTTACTAAATAAGCAATGCGAGCCCAGCCCCTTAAACCCCGCCCCAATAAAACAAACACCAGCTGATCACTTCGACTTGCCAGCCCAGAATGAACCATTCAAGCACACACACACCCCACCCCCCAATAAAAACAAACACCAGCTGATCAACAACGACGGCTACCTGGTGGAGCGCTACCTCAGCCCAATACCGCAATCGAGTGAGGGGTGGGGCGGCGTGTTTCTAGGCCGGGGGGTGCTCTGGGGGGGAGGGGGGCCGGCGGAGTGAGGGGGGCCGGCAGGCATGTTGGGGGGGGGGGAGGGCGGCGGGAGGGTCGACGCCGGTTTCTTTGCGACTGGATGGATGCACCGTCCATACAGCTGGCAGACAGAGGCCAAGTCCACACAGACAAGGAAAAAACCCCAAAAATGGCACACACTTTAAACAAACAAAAGACCTGCACACAATGCTCTCCTCTATAAACAAAATACTGACCCCCCAACCCATAAAAACAATCCCCCAACATTGAAGGCTACAATTTCCTGCACAATTGGAACTATATAAACGTGGCGGCCGCGATGCTCAACGGCGCCCCCCGCACCAAGACGCTGCGCGCCGCCTCGGCCGAGGCGGCTGCGGCGGCGGTGGCCGAGGCGCGCGCGGCGGAGGACTGCTTTGTGTTCATCGAGGTGGTGGTGTCGCCCAACGACGCGGCGGCAGGTGCGGGCGCGGTCGTGGGGTTTGCGCATGTGTCTGAGCGAGTGCGGTTTACTGCACGCATGCGCATGGTCTGTGCGCGCCCGTGTGTGATTAGTGATTACTGATCAGCCACCCGTCCATTGGTCAACGGCCCCCATCGGTCAACGGGCCCCCTTGCCAACCGCGCCGCCGCGCACGCCGAAACCAACGCCGCCCCCTCCACAGCCGCCGGGCTGACGCGCCGCCAGTTTGCGGGGGCCTTCTTCACCAGCATCCCCCTTTACAAGGTGCGCGCGCGCATCCGCCCGCTACCAAGGCCCAAAATGGCAACACCCCCCTGAAACGCATCGGGGCTAGTAACCATCTTGGGGCGCCTCCCCCGCCTCAACGCTGCGAAAACCGGCCGTGGGCGTCCCCCCGCAATGCCTCGAACTCGATCCTCTTTTCTTCCCCTCCCCCCCAACGCCTTGTGATCGGCCGCAATCAATCATCCCCCCCCAAACGCGCCCCACAGGACCGCCTGTCAGCCGAGCTGGGCGCCGACTTCGTCCAAAAGAGCGCGGGCCTCGCGGCGCGGCGCGTGATGAGCGAGTCGCTGTCAGAGGCGATGGCGGCGGCGGCGATCTCGCCCAGGGGCAGCCTCGGCGGCGGCGGCGGCGGCGGCGGCGGCGGCGGCGGCGGCGGCGGCGGCGGCGGCGGCGGCAGGGGCCCTGCCATGCCGACCATCAACTCTACCGGCTCTGTGGCCAGCCTCGCCGGGCCGGGCGGCGACGGCAACGGCGGCGGCGGCGGCGGCGGCGGCGGCGAGGGAGCCAACGGCGCGGCGGCGCCCGGGGCGCGGGACTGAACGGGCGGGCGCGCGCGCATGCGTCGGCGCTGCGGGCTGGCCTGGACCCGGGTGCTTCAATTGGCGGCATATGGTCTTGATCGATGGTTCCGGGCAAATGGCCACAGCATTGCTACCTGCGAAACAAAAGCTGAGTGCTGCCTCCGTCCCAAGCACTCAGTTGCAAACCAACTTTCGGTTCGAAACCGTGCAGCATCAACAACCCCCTGTGATTGCGCCTTGATCCAGAAATGCTCTCCGGGCACATGCGATTCCTCTGTCTGCCTGCCCTGCGGCTGGCTGGGAGCTGCGCACCCAACCCCACCGGCGCCGACCAGCACACCGCACTCCAACACTGAACTGCCTGCTGGGCCCTCACCGCCAGCGCCTTTGTCTTGGGCAGCCCGTGGCTGCGGGGACTGCGCGCGCCGCGCGTGGCAAATGGGGCTAGGTGTAACGCAGCGGCCTTTTCTCTCTGCGATCGCCCTGTGCACCTAAAATTACAGCCGGCGCGCGCAGGCGCGGCCCCAAACCGGTGCGCGGCCGCCTCATCGAGGCGGCGGCGTGCCGCGGGGGCCTGGGGGGGGGACGGGCGGTTTGGCCCTGCAAGCAAAGCGCACGCGCGGGGGACGCAGCAGCAAAAAAAGGCAAGGGGCGCGCTCAAGGCTGGGGGGCCTTTTTAGGGGGGACGGTCGGGGGTCGGGGCTGAAAGACAGGGCAAAGACAAAGGCGCGGGTGAGTGGGAGGCGCAGGGTGGTTGCGAGTTTGACTGAGGTGCAGGCGGGGGGAGTGGGGGGGGGGGGGCGCGGCGCCAAGGGGATGCCTGCCTCAATGGCCCTCGGCCCGGTTTGCGGCGGCAGGGTAGGGGCAGGCGGGGGAGGCTGGTGGTAGGTAGGGCGTGGTTGTATGGTATGCGTGTCTGCCGCACGCGCGCAGACGTGCGGCGCGTGGTGGCGGTGAAGACGCGGCGATGAGTCAAAGTCACGCGGGGCGGATTGGTAAGGTGGATCATGTCATGCCCAGTGGGCGGGCGACTCCCATTTCAGGGGCAGCCCGCACCCCTCCCCGGATCGGAGGCCGGCCGGCGAATCGCGGCGCGCGCCCCAAATGCCAGGGAGGGCGGGCCGGCTTGCGGGGCCCTCACGTGCGCGGCCACTTGCGCTCGCCGGCGGGCGCCTTGGCAGCCGCGGCGTTGGCTGCGGGTTCGAGCAGAGGGGATGTGCGGCGGCGGGGGGTGCCTTTAGCCTGGGCCGGCGCAGCTGCCTCCAAAGCCCCCAGACCACGCCAGCCGGCCCCGAACAACACAGCACAACGCGCAAAGCATCGCACTAACTGCTAGCAGGCCGGGCCGCCAACCCCAAGAAACCCATTCGCAAAGGCCCCAACAAGTTTAAGGCGGCCCACCTTGCGCCGCCCGCAGCCTGTAGGCAGCGTACCGCTGGGCGGTGGTGTTGTACTGCCGAGGCCCCCCCGCCGGCCCCTCATCCTCCACGGCCGCCGCGCCCGCGCCCGCGCCCGAGCCGCGCGGCCCCGCGCCGCCGCGCGCCTCGGCCGGCGCGGGCGCGGACGCGGGCGCAAACTCGCGCTCGTGCTCGTGCTGCGGCGGCGGCGGCAGCGGCTGCGGCGCCGCCGGCATGCCCCGCGGCGCGGCGGAGGCAGCGGCTGGGGCGGCGATAACCGAGTCTGGCAGCGCGTCGAGGGCGGGGGCGTAGCCGGCGGGCGGGGCCGGCTTTGCGGCGGCGCGGCGCGCGTTGTCGTGCGCGAACGCCGTGTCCTGCGCCTGCGGCGGCGGGGGAATGGGGCAGCAGCGTGGGCCGGCGGCGCCTTGCTTCCGTGGAGCGTGTGTGCGCATGTGCCCCCGCCGCACATGCCCGGGGCGCCGGCCCCCTCAGCCCCTCACCCTGCGGCCGCTGCCGTTGCCCTTCTTGTCGGGCGTGCCGCCGTAGGTGGGGTTGGTGGTGACGTAAACCGCGGCGGCCGACTCGTCGCTGAGGCGGGGGGTGGAGCCGGCCGCGTACCTGCGGCGGCAGGCGCGGCGCGCGGCAGCGGGAGCGAAGGATTATGCAGCGGTGTTATAACATGGCGGCAAGAGGAGCTGTGGCTGGCCGAGGGGCTGCGGCCGGCTGACGGCCTTGACCGGGCAGCGAAAACGCAAGGCGTGGCCCGCCAAACATGCGTGCTCTCCGCACCTGCGACGCCGCGCGGCCTCTGCCATGTCGCGCCGTGCGTGCGCGAATTGCGCGCTGAGATTCATGATCAAGAACAGGTCCGCGAGCCCCATCAGCGCCAGCGCGGCCAGGGCGTGGACCAGGTACTGCGCGCGCAGGGGCGAGGGAAAGATGGGGGAGGGCGGTCAACGGGGGGCTGGGCTGTGGGATTCAGCGAGGGGTTGGGGACGAGGGTTTTGCGGGAGCTGCGCGCACACGTCGGACGTGGGGCGCCTGCGGTCAAACACCGGGGCGTGCCGGCTTGAGGTAGGGCCCCGGGCAAGAGATGCCCCCTTTGCCCTTCCCCCCTGCACCGCACCTGCCACGTGCCGGTCGCGGTCGCCAGCAGCATGGGGTGCTGCTCGGCAGCGGCGCACAGGCAGGACTGCGGGGCCTCGAAAACGGTGCGGAAAGAGCCCAGGTCGAGGCAGCTGGCGGGGCACGCGCCAACTGCGGCGGCGCCCTGCGAGCGCGGCGGTTGGGGGGGGGGCGCGTGGCGGCGGCGTGAGCACGGCGCTTAAAGGCGGCCGGCCCCATGGCGTCTGCTGCTACGCCTAGCGAGAGGGTTGGGGAGCGCTCCCCGCGTAGACGTGGCTGCCGGTTGGCAACTCCAGCCGACTCGCCCGGGCGCGACCAGGTAGGCTCCCCGCCCACCTGCTTCCCGGCTGCGGCGGCGTACGCCGCAATGAGCTGCGTCGCGGGCGCGCCCTGCGGCAGGCCGGCGGTCGCCTGCGGCGCCGCGAGGCCGGACAGCATCTTGCTGGCGGCGCTGAAGGCGGCCGCGGGCGCCGAGCCCGCAACGACGGGCCTGGAAGGAGGACGCCAGTCCGGTGGGGTGGTTGATTAATTGCCGCTAGTTAAAACAGTCAGTCCACTAGCTACCACACGCTTCAGGCGCTCATTTCCGCGCCTCCCAGTCAGCCCCAGCACGGCCCAGCGCGCGCCCCGCGCCGCTCACGTGACGCCGTGCACCATGGCGGCCTCGAACATGAACGCGAGCAGCAGCCAGCAGAGCTGCGCGGCGATCAGTAGCGCGACCACTACCGTCATCAGCCACAGGCCAAAGGTGATGAGGGAGATCAGGGTCACGTAGCCGCCGTAGCTGATGCGGCCGGGGGCGCCTGGGTGTGTGTTTGTGTGAGTTGGGGGTTGACATGCGCGCATGGGGTTGCACATGGGTTGCACATGCGCGTGCGTGCGAGGCATGCGGCGCGCTGCATGTGCCTGCATGTGCCTGATTCGGCCAACGGGAGGCCAAGGGAGCGAGCCCTGCCGCCAAGCACGGCGCGGCCGAGAGCCCCAGGGTTCCCGGGCGAAGGGGTGCCCACCGCAGCGGGTCTTGGGCAGGCGCGCCGTCTCCTGGTACGTGCGCAGCAGTGAAAGCAGCATGCACATGCCCACGATGGAGCTCATGATGATGACGGACAGCCCCGTCACCCAGTTGACGCTGCTGGAGAGCTGGTCAACCGTGTAGGTGCGGGTGCCGAGCAGGGTGTCGGAAAACAGGCGCGTCGAGTCGAGCGCCTTGCGCGTGAAGATGGCCCTGCGGCGGTGGGCGGGGAGCGGCGCCGCGGTGTCGGGCCTCAGCGCCCGCGCAATCTCCACAACGGGCCGCCGGCGCGCGAGCCGCCGGCGCGCCGTTGCCTTGCCCCATGCGTGCGCCCAGGCGCGGGCCGGCACCAATCGCGCCGCCTCACCACACAGGCAGGCCCGTGCCGATCATGAACGCCCCGATGAGCGGCACCCATGGCGACACGCGGATGCAGACGCCAAAGTTCCTGCGAGGGGCGGCGCGATCCAAGAGAGGCGGTCCAAAAAGGTGCAGCGCAGTCTGGCCGTGCAGTGGCAGCAGCGCGGCAGGCGGCGGCCCTGCGCCTCATCGCAAAGCCCCTGCCGCCCCTTCCCCCACCTGCAGTGAGCCTGGCATCCCGTGACCTTGTCCGCGCCTTCCTGGAGGTCGTCCCTGCGGAGGGCACGGACGGGTACAGCGAGGCTCGTGCTGCGGCCCCCCAGCGCGCGGGCAGGCCAGACCCACGCCCGCGGGCACCACATACGAGCTATGGCGATTGTTTAGGCCCACCTCATGTCGATCATGTGGCCAGCGTAGGCCGCATGATCGCAGCGATCCATCCTGGCCTCGGGCCGAGCCCCGATTGAGATCGGCGGGCCTCTCCGCGGCCCCGCTCAATGACTATCTGGTAAGCTCAAGGTCTGGGAGGAGCGATAGCCGATGCGCGCCCTGTAGGGCTCCACCCCGCGCGTCGGGGGGCTTGCAGGGGGTCAAACTACACGCTGCGTGCGCGGCAGGCCTTGAACCGGTGCTTATCGATCTTTCAGAACGTTTAGTATCAATCGCGGGCACAGCGGGGCTGAGGCGTGAGGGCGGCGAGTACAGCCGGTGCCGCCGGCGCCAACGCAGCGGCTTCCGCTGCCTGCGCAGCTGGCAGCACTCTTTTTCGCATGCGGAGCCTGGGAGGGCAAGGCGCACGCCTGAAAGCAACCTGAATTGTTACAAAACTCCGCCTAGCGTGCTGCCAGCGGTCCTGCCATGAGCTGCATGCATGCGTCAGGTCCGGGCGGCCAGCCGCAACGGCCGGCCCTTTAGTCGTCAAACACGGCTAGTCGTCAAACATCGCATCCACCAGCACGCCGAGGTGCAGCCCGCCGCGCGCCTCCTCCTCGGCTCCCAGCGCCGCCGCCGCCCCCGCCCCCGCCGCCGCCGCCCCGCCCGCCGCCTCGGCCGCCGCCTCGGCCGCGGCCGCGGCCGCCACCGCGGGCGTGAACACGCGCGCGCCTATGTCCATGGGGTGCCCCGACAGCTGTGAGATGCACGCGCCGATGACTACGGGCACGTGGCTGAACAGCCTGACCTCGGTTGGAATGCGGAGGGGCGCGAGGCCGTGGGGGTTGCGCAGCCGCGCCAGCGCCGCCTCCCAAACCGAGGCATCCGGGTCGGCGGCGGCGGCGGCACCGCCGCCGCCGCCGCCCAGCGCGCCGCTGCCGCTGCCGCTGCGCGACGGCGGGCCGCGGCCGCCGCCCGAGCCGCCGCCGCGGCGCCAGCCGCCGCCGCTGCTGCTGCGGCCAAAGCCCCCGGGCGTGCCGCCGCCGCCGCCGCCGCCGCCGCCGTCTGGCAGCTGCTGCTGGCCCCCCGCCGCCGCCGCCGCGGCTGCGTCCTCCGTGACTGTTATAATTTTCAGGTCCTTGTCCCAGTCCCCGGCCAGCCCGGCCTCCGACAGGGTGATGCGGACCCTGTTGCACGTTTCGCGTTGGCGTTCGCGTTTGATTCGGATCGGGCGGCGGGGACACATCTTCGCACGGCTTGCAAGCGCGGCGGCACGGCGCGGCGCGGCGCACCAAGGAATTCAGCAGCGAGGCAAAGGCAGGCGTAACAAGCAAAGGCGTAACAAGCAAAATCGAAACAGGCGGAAACAAAAACCGCAAAAGAAACCGCCACCCACTCTGTCCCGAATTCCGGAAGGTAAGCCGAGAAGTAGCTGGCGCCCCCCACGCCCGTGACCACCGCCTCTGCCACCACGGGGGAGTGGCGCATCATCACCGCGAGGAACAGCTTCAGGCTGCCGTCCTGGGGGGGGGGGAGGGCGGGGGGGAGGGGAGGGCAGGGAGGGGGGCGTTTCGTGGGTTGCGCCGGTTTGTGCGCGTTGCGCCGGGTTTGGACGGTTTGGGGTTTGGAGGGAGGGTCAGGTTTGGGGGGCCGCCCCGCCGGCTTGGAGTTTGCAAGCAAGAGCCTGTGCTGCACCCTGCAGGCACCCCCCGTTAAACCCTGCAGGCACCCCCCGTTAAACCCTGCAGGCACCCCCCGTTAAACCCTGCAGGCACCCCCCGTTAAACCCTGCAGGCACCCCCCGTTAAATTGAGAAAAGCGCACCTGCACGTCGCGCGCCGCCTTGCGCGTGTCGTTGGAGTGGTCAGCCATGCGCTGCATCTCGCTGGGGGTGGGGTGCGGGTCCGAAATGGGGATTGGGAATTCAGGGTTGGGTTTTCTGCGTGTTTGACGACGCCCCGGGCAAACAAAAAATGGGGCGGCAGAACAAGTGCGGGGTTGAGGCCTCTGTGCCTGGGGCCCTGACCGGCCGAAAAGCTTTCCCGGAGCTGCCCTGAAACTTCCTAAACCCCTGTGACCGCCGAGAAAGACTGCAGCCGCAAAAAAAGGGCCGGAAGAAAGGGGGCAAAAAAGGCTCACGTCCCGTCGGGGAGGCCCTCCGCCGCCAGCGCCGCCGCTGGCGACGGCGCGGCGCCGCTCTTGAGCGCCAGCGCGGCCGCCAGCAGGCGGTGCACCAAAATGTCGGGGTAGCGGCTGGGGGGAAGTTTTTGTGGGGGGACAGGTTGGGGGCAGGTTGGGGGCAGGTTGGGGGCAGGTTGGAAGACAGTTTGTGTTTGGGGCGGTTTGTGGGGTGGCAATTGATTGGGGTGATGTTCAATTCTCTTAGTAATGAGGCTGCAGCGGCAGCAAGTCTAAGGGAGGAGCTCTTTGGTGGTGGGGTAATCGCGGCGCCGCCTTGTCAAGCCCTTTCTGCAGGCGGGCCACAGGCAGCAGCGGCGGCGGCGGCGGCGCGCCTTGACGCTCCTAACCCCCGGGGGTCGCCACCGCCACACCCCACTCCGCCCCAATCCGGCCGCCATCGGCGCGCGGCTCCCCCCCACCGGATGGGCGACGTGAAGTGCGTGTACAGCTGTACCGCCAGCGCGTAGTGCGCCCACGCGCCCCTGTCCCGCCCCGCGGTGCAAAAGTACTGCGCCAGCTGCATGGGCTTGGTCGCCAGCAGCGTCAGCACCTCGCCGGTGCCGGGGTCGTCGGTGGCGGCGCGGAGCGCCGCGAGGGAGCTCTGGAGCGCGCCTTTTGGGGGGGGGCGGCGGGGAGAGGAAGGGGTTGAGTGGTTGGGGCGCGAGGGCGGAGGGCGGCTGGCGGAAAGGGGTGCGTGGGCGCCAGCGGGACGCCCAGCCCCGAAAACCGCGGGCGCGCGAAACAATGCAGGCGCGATGCGCGCAAAAGAATGCAGGCAAAAAGCGCGCAAAGCGATGAGCGCAAAAACGCGTGTCCATCCGGCCCCCACCCGCCGATGTGACGTCCAGCTCCACGCCCAGCTCCTTTGCCGCCGCCTGCAGCTCCTTCATCTTGCGCTCGTTGGGGAAGGGGTGGCACCTTTGGGGGGGGCATTGCGGGTGTTGTTTTGGGGCGCAAGTTTGTGCCGCCTGTGTTGGTTGAGACAGGTGTGTCTGAGAAAGGCTTCTGCGCGACGCGCGACGAATCCGAGGCAGATCCAACCAGCCTGAACCGCCCCTGCGTTCCCTTCCGTACCAACACAAAACGCAGGAGCGGTTGGGGCCTTTTCCCCAACCCCAAAACTGAGCAGCGCATGCTCTGGGAATGCATCGCTGATGAGCTTTGCCACTCCCCGAAACCTCCCGCAAAAACCTCCCCCAACCCCCAGAAACCTCCCCAAACCCCCCCAAGACCCACCCCACCCCCAAACCTGAGCAGCGCGTGCTCTGGGAAGGCGTCGCTGATGAGCTTTGCCACTCCCAAAAACCTCCCCCAAACCTCCCCCAAAAACCTCCCCAACCCCCCCAAGACCCCCCCACCCCAAACCTGAGCAGCGCGTGCTCTGGGAAGGCGTCGCTGATCAGCTTTGCCACCCGCATGTTGGCCAGCAGCATGAACTCCTCCACCAGCTGGTTGGCCTCCTGGGGTGGGAGAAATGTTAGGTTTTGTTTTGGTTTGGGTTAGTTTGGTTTGGTTGGGGTTGGTTCGGCTCGGGCTTTGCACTAAAGACATGCACGTGAGGCAGGCAGCTGGCCCCCCGCCGCACCAATCCCAACCCCCCAAAACACCCCCCGCGCCTGCTGAACGTAGGGCGCCGCAGCCACGGGCTGCCCCTCAGCGTCGAGGGTGAAGAACAGCCGCGTGTTGTCCAGCCGCAGCGCGCCGCCGGCGAAGCGGCGCGCGCGCAGGCGGCGGGCGATGGCGTGGAGCGACAGCGAGTCGGCCTCGACCTGTTTTGGGGGGGGTTCGGTTTGGGGGGGAGGGCGTTTTGCAATGGATGAGGGTAGTGCAGCGAACAAGCCAACGCGCAAGCAGCAGCCAACACATGCAAAACGGACACAAAACACGCAACCAACCAACCAACCCAGCCAGCCAACCAACCAACCCAACCAGCCAACCAGCCCAACCAACCAGCCCTTTCCTCCCACCTCCTCCCACGTCGCGCCGCCGTGCAGCTGCACCCCCCAGCGCTCAGGGTCGAAGGCGCCCTCTATCATTTGCTGAACCATGGGGTAGGCCAGCTTGCCGCGGGAAAGGATGACGCTCCTGGGGGGTTTCAGGCGGTTATTCAGGCGGTTTCGGGCGAGTTTAGGCAAGTTGTAGCGGGTTTTAACGGGATTGAGCGGGTTTGAGCGGCCGAAATTGGCGACCAGGGCGGGCCCGGGCGCTGTGCGCGTATGCTGCACGTCGACCACAACACACCAAACCAAGAAACAAGCACTCGAACTACACGTGTAAACAGCTGTGGCAAGAATCCCCCCCCAAAAGCCCCACCTCCCCGCCCATTCGTCCAGCACGTTGCCCTCATCGTCCAGCTCCCACACCAGGGAGAACGCAAACCGCTCCTCCCCGGGGTTGAGGCTGCACAGCTGCTCGCACAGCAGGCGGGGCAGCATGGGCACCACGCGCTGGACCAGGTAGCTGGGGATGGGGGGGGGTGTGCGGAGGTTTTGGGCGGTTTTTGGTGGTTTTGGGTGGTTTTGAGAGGTTTTTGGCAGTTGTGAGAGGTTTTAGGCCATTTTCGACGGGGAGGCTTGTTTGGGGGAAGGGGCTGGGCAAAGCTCGGTTCTCGCTGCGCCCAGTCGGCCACCTCGAACCCTTCAGAAACGCCAAACCGCCCAAAAAACATCATGAAAAACCCCCGCACGTGCTGGTGCCGCGCGCGAGCGCCTCCTTGTCCAGCGCCGTCCCCGGCGCCACGAAGCTCGCCACGTCAGCAATGTGCACCCCCACGCGCCAGCGCGGCCCGGCGGCGCCGCCGGCGGCGGCTGCCGTTTGCGGGGGCAGCTGCTCTATGGAGAGGGCGTCGTCCAGGTCGCGCGCGGTGATGGGGTCTATCGAGAATATGCGCCACGAGCTGGGGGGGTGGGGGTGGTGTTTTGGGGGTGCGTTTGGTGGGGTGGGGACTTGGGAGGGCCGGGTGGGTGCATCAAGAATATGCGCCACGAGCTGGCGGGGGGGGGTTGTTGGGTGGGTGGGTTTGGGGGTGGTTTGGGGTGTGGTGGGGGTGGTTTGGGGTGGTCGGGACATGGCTTCGTGCGTTCAGAGAGATTCGGGGTTTCTGTTCGGGGGTGCGGCGCCTTGCCAAGAATTGGGATTGACCCTGCCACTCACCAACCGCCCAACCGCCCAACCGCCCAACCGCCCGCCCGCCCAACCGCCCGCCCGCCCAACCGCCCGCCCGCCCGCCCGCCCTATCCCCCGCCCACCGCATGTCCCGCCTCTCCTCGAGGTCCCGCCCCGCCACCCGCCACGGCGCCGCCGGCAGGCAGGCCAGCACCTCGTCACTAAAGTCCGCCGTCCGCACCGCGCTGGCCGCCAGCAGCGCCTCCGTGCCCCCCTCGGTGTCGCCGGCGCGCCCGAGGCCGCGGCGGGCCGAGGCGGAGGGGGTTTGGGCGTGCTCGGGCCAGGGCTGCAGCGCGGCGCAGATGAAGGTGCGTTTTTGGACGTCGGGGCGGAAGGGCTCGGTCCTTTTTGGGGGGGTTGGGTTGGGTTTGGGTTGGGTTGGGGCCCCCCACCCCCTAGGGCCCCCCCAAGGCCCCCCCCCCCCCCCACCCCAACCCCCCGCCCCACCCTATGTCTTCTGGCAGCTCCAGAAGGCTCTCCGCAGTCACAACGCACCGCGGCAGCCGCGGGTCCAACGGCACGAGCTGCACCCCCTGCCCCGCCCCCGCCCGCCCCTCCGCCTGCCGCCCGCCGCCCGCCGCCTGCTGCGCGTGCTGCGCGTCGGCCTGCCCGTCGGGCGCGGGCAGGGGCAGCAGCACGCCGACCATTGCGTCACGCTTTGGGGAGGGCGCCAGCACGGCCACCACGCGGCCTGGCGGGGGAGGCGAGGGGGATTGTGTATTTGTGTGTTAAGAGAGCGGCGGGGCCAAGGGCGGTGAGGGGGCGCGCGCGCGCGGGCAGGGCGGCGAGCAGTGAGCCCAAGGGCTGCCGAGGCTCGCGGGCCCTCCCGCTCCCCAAAGCCCGGGCAGCGTTGCGCTCAGGGCCGCCGCCGCCGCCGCCAACGGCAGGCATTTCGCAGGGGGTGGTTGCGGCGAAAGGTTTTCTGGGCCGGCGGCCGACCCCCACCCACCTGTCGCGCGCATGTCTGGGCGGGCCCTTAGGATCGACTCGATGACTGCCAGCGCCCCCTCCCGGCTGCCCGCCGCCGTCCACGGCCGCTGCGCGACCGCCGCCGCGGCGGCGTCCTCGGCGGCGGCGGCGGCGGCGGCGGCGGCGCGGGCGAAGGGGTCCTGGTCCAGGGGGGGCATGCGGCCCTCGGCCATCATCTGGGGGGGAGGGAGGGGGCGGGGCGGGGGCCGGGTGGGGGAAACGCGGTGGGAGGAGGAAGGGGGGGGCGCGCCTTGCGGAGGCACTTACAGTGGCACAGACCACGCGCTCGCAGGGCGGCAACCGGATCACACAACAACCAGCACAACCAAAAACAGCCCGCCCCCCAAACAAACACCAACCACCCGCCTGGTCCCTCTCCCGGTAGTTGCAGAACCACGACCCCAGCGGCAGCACCTCCACCGCGGCCTCGTCGCCGTCGATGCCGCGGTTCTGCGCGCGCTCGCCTCGGACCATCAGATCCGAGGGGAGGCCCTCCAGCGTGCAGAACGCCTCGGAGCGGTTGGTGGCGTTCACGCGGAGCTTGCAGCTGGGGGGGCGGGGGGCGGGGGGTGGGGGGTGGGGGGTCGCGCTCCCGGCTTGCGCGCGGGCGCCGCCGGCGCGTGCCTTGCCGTTTGTGCAGCCCGCGCTTTTGGGGGGCTTGAACCCAAAGCTTGCCGGCGTTGGCGGGCTTGGCGCGCCTGGCTCGACTGCCGCGAGCAACACATCAAGGGCTGCGCTTGCTCACACTGAATGCACACATACGCCCCCCTGCCCCCCAGGCTGACGACCAAGGCGGACGTGTTTGCGTTTGGCGTGCTGCTGTACGAACTGCTCACCCGCCGCCTGGTGACGTGGAACGACGACAGCGCGCAGGCGCAGGCGTACGAGCGCAGCGTGTGAGCGGGGCGGCCCCAGACGATTGACGATTGCGTTGCGCCTCTTTTGGGGGGGGGTGCGTGGGCTTGGGGTTGGCGCCGACGGGCTGTGGCACGGTTCCGCGCGCTTGCACCTGCGCCGTCTGCCCGCCCGCACGCACGCACACCCCCAAACCAACCAACCAACCAACCAACCAACCAACCGCCAGCCGCGGCGGCCGCATCAACGTGAAGCGCCATGGCGACGAGTCCATCCAGCTGCTGGCCTACGCCGAGCGCGTGGCGGACGGCTACCGGCCGCCCATTCCGGACCACTGGCCGGAGCAGGCCATCGCGCTGGTGGAGGGCTGCTGGGCGGCGGAGCCGTCGGAGCGGCCGGCGATGGAGGCGGTGCAGCAGGTGGGAGGGCTGCGCTGCGCTGCGTGCTGCGCTGCGTGCTGCGCTGCGTGCTGCGCCGCGCGCTGTGCTGCCGGCAGCTCTGCGTGCTGCGCTGCGTGCTGCGCCGCGTGCTGCGCTGCGTGCTGCGCTGCGTGCTGCGCTGCGTGCTGCGCTGCGTGCTGCGCTGTGCATGGCGTGCGTGCAGCGCTGTGTTTGCGTGTGCAAGCGCCCGTGTCGCGCGTTGCGGAACCTGCCAAGCCCAAACCCACCCCACGCCGCCCCAACCCCCACCCCAAACAACCCCAGACGCTGGCGGCGTTGATGAAGGACCGCCGCCTGCTGAGGCAGCTCGAGGCGGAGCAGCCCCCCGCCGCGCCAGAGGGCAACACCTGCGCCTGCACCATCTGCTGAGGGCGCCCGCCCCTTGCCTGTGCCCGTCCGAGGCGCGCCCGCGCGCGACGAGGACGGCGCCGCACCCGCCCCTGACCGCGCTCGCCACTTTTCTCGGCGCAGCCCTGTCGCTTTTTGATTGCTTCACCCCGCTCTGCCTTCCTTCCATCCGTGGCCTGGCCTTGGCTTGGCCCAGACATGCCAAATGCAGAAGCCCATTCTTTGCTTTGCTCCACAACTCTTGACTGTCGCACGACCCTGCTTTTTGTGCTCGGCTGGTCCGTCGGCCCCCGCATCGCGTCACCACGCGCGCGCCCCCCGAATCACGGCCGCGCTGCTGCTGCTGCTGCTGCTGCTGCTGCTGCTGCTGCTGCTGCTGCTGCTGCTGCTGCCGAGGCGGCGGGGCGCACACGGACTGACACACACGCGAAAGGGTAACTGGATCAGTGACGCGGCAGCGCCGCCTGCAATCAACTCGCAGCAATTCGCAAACGGAGCAGGGGCCGCCGGCGCCGGCCGTGCGCGGCGCTGCTGCGGCCGCGCACGGCGCCGCCTGGGGCGGCCGTGGGCCGGGTGCTTGAAGGGGGGGAACGACGACCAGCAAGGCCCCCACACAATCAAGCGGCGCCTCAAATCGCGCCTCAAAGCGGCGGTGTCCTGGGGGCGGCAGTTATCCACGCCGGCCGCCGGGCGGCCGGCGCCCCCGCCCCCTCGCTCCCCGCCGGCCGATCCGCCCGCGCGTCACCAGCGCCCGTCGGCGCTGTACCACCCCCAGGTCGACACGCGCGCGCGGCGCTCGGCCGCCGCGGTGGCGTAGTGGACGGCGCCCGCCTCCCCCGGCCCCGCGTCCGCGGCGAGGCGGATGTCGGCCTGCGTCTGCATCATCGCGAGGCCCGCCGTGGTGTCCGCGTCGTGCCACGGCCGCGCGCCGACGCCCAGCACGCGGCGGCCGGGGGGCGCGGCGGCGAGGGCGGGGGCGGGGCGCGAGGCGGCTGGGGGTGGGGCGCGGGGTGGGCGGGGCGGGGGGCGCGTTGGGGCGTGCCAAAAGGGGGGCGTCGGCACGGCAATCGGCGCTGGGCGCTCGCGCGCTTGGCGGGCAAGGCCGAGTCCAGGGGCGCAGCCACCAGCAGCGAGCGGGAGCGCGCCCATCGGCCGCTCATAAGTCGTGTGAGTTGCTGACGACCGCGGCAGGGCGCACCTGGCGTCAGAAGCAGCGCGAGCGCGATCAGGACGCTCAAGCCACGCAGGAGGCGCGCCATCGCGGTGTTTTGTCGATTCAGATAGGCTTTTACAGATCTTAAAAATAGCCTCGACGCGTTTCGTCTGCCTTTCAACGCCGGCGAGGGGCGGTCAATCGCATTTGACCGGAGAACCCGAGAACCCGCCGCAGTCCCACCTGCTTTCCGGAGCGCCGGTGCAGGCGGTTTCGACGTTTGAGCATGCTGGCTTCCCGTGGGGACTGGCAGCAGCGGCAGCAGCGGCAGCAGTGGCAGCGGCGGCAGCGGCGGCGGCAGCGGCGCCAGCGCAGGAAGAGCAGTGGCACAGCGCACGTGCGGTGCCTCCCCCGCCCAGTTTCCCCCAGGTATTGATCCATCTTGCGGTGCACCGCTGTTTTCCAAGCCCTCTCGGTATACGGATTGCACGGATTTTACTTTGGGTCCGGCTCTCAGAGCTGTGCTGTCGAAACGGCGCGCACAGCGGCAGACGGCAGCGGTTGATGCACAGATGAGAGCGACCCCGCCGGGGGCGCGGGGGGTGCGGCATGAAGGGAGGTGGCAGGGGGCGCGGGTCCGCGGGCGGTCACAGGAACCGCCCGGGTGCTGTGGCAGGGGGGTTAAGGGGGGGTGGAGACAACAAAAGGGGGGCTGCTCGCCGCGCGTCGGCTGCGGCGGCCAACCGAATGCAGGGTTCCTGAGCGGACGGGGGAGCCTGGATGGAAACGGGCACGGATAAGAAATTGGGTCGGGGAGTGACTCGAAAACGCGAGGGAGTGATGGAAATGCGGGCGTGGGGTTGTGGAAGTGTGCATGTAGGGGGCGGCGCGGGCGTGTTGCAGCTGCGCGCCGCACCCCGACCGCAGTGCACGCCTGCGCGCGGGGGGGTGGTGAGTGCATTGCAAGAAATTTGCGGACATGACAGAACAGGTGGGGGAAAGTGGGCGTCGAAAAACAGGGCCCAGCCGGAGGGGCTGGAGGGTATTCGGGCAGCTTCCTTTGGCGTGGTTTTATTGGGAGCCTCCGCGCGCCGGAAGGTCGGGGCCCGCGCGGCGGCCGCGCCGATCGCGCGGCGGCCGCGCCGCCGCCGACGTCCCGTTCGGCGTCGCCGCTGCGATTGCTGCGGGCAGGCCGACGGAATGGGCAGGGGGAGGGAGACGCAGGGTCAGCGGCCGGGGAGGCGGTGGGACGACACCCCGCACGCAGCGAGTGCGCGCGGGCAGCAGCCGCATCGCGGCGCGCAGCCCGGGCGCCAGCGGCGAAAAGCAGCTGCCCAAAGCCCCCTTTCACAGGCCCAAACGCGGCGGAGAGTCCTCACCGCAGTGGGCTTGGCGCTGCCCTCTACCAAGCGTAGTAGCTGCGGGTGGGGTGGGTGGGTTGGGGGGTTGGGAGGGTTGGGGGGGGGTTGTGGTGGGTGGGGGGTTTGGGGGAAAGACGGTGAGCGTCCGGGCGGAGCTGCCGCAAAGAGGGCTGGCGCTGCTTCTCTCAAGGGCTGCGTGCGCCCGTCAAATGCTGCCTGCGCATGCGGGCGGCGCGCCCGGGGCGCCCCTCCCAAGAGCCGATTGCCGCGCACGCCGCACGGCGGGGCAGGCGCTGTGGGCGGCGGGAAGGCGGGCGCCCCCGCCCGGCGCCCTGTTCCCGCGTTTGGGCCGTGCGCCCGTTTGTCCGCGCCGCGCCCTGCACTCACCCGTACATGGGGCCATACGTGGCGGCCCTGGCGCGCGACGCTGCCGCGCTGGTGGCATAGTGAGTCATCCGCGAGTCGGGGGAGTCCACGGCGGCGCGGACGGAGTCCTGGGCCGACATCATGCTGAAGGTGTTGGCCATGTCGGTGCGGTACTGCGCGAGGCGGCGCAGCGCGGTGCCGGACGCGGCGCCCAGGTCGGACAGCAGGGAGCGGGGCGCGGGGACAGGGCGGGCGGCTGGGGGGCGGGGGGAGGGTGGGAGGGAAGAGGAGAGGGGGGGAGGGGGCGGCGTTGGAGGAGGGGCGGGCGGGGCGCGGCGGTTTCGGCGGGCGGCGGGGGGAGGACAGCGCGGCGCGCGCGAGCCGGCGGCCGGCCGGCCGCGTGGGGGGCTGCAAGGGGATCGCAGCGGGGCTACAGGCGCTGTGGCTGCAGCGGGAGGCGCTGGCCGCTGCGGGAGGCCGGCCCGCGCGCGGGTCCGCGCGCGGCGTCAGCGTGCGGCTGGGCCCTGGGCCCGCCCGCCCGCCCGTACGCGCGCCGCCGCCCGCCCCCCGGCGTGGGCGCGGGCCTCCGCGGGCTGGCGCGCTGCCAGAGGGTTTTAACTCACCCGCGACGGCGATCGACGCCACGCAGAGGGCGAGCAGCAGCAGGGCCGCGGAGGTCGTGCGGGTCTTCGACATGGTGTCGAGCGGGGCGGGTTGGCGGCGGGGGCGGGGGGTGTGGCTAGAAAGAAATGAAAGATTTATTATGCCCTTTTCGTGCCGATCGGGGCTCAAATAGCCCTCGCGCGCGTGGGCACCGGGGCCGCGCGTGGGCACCGGGGAGCTGGGCGCTCGGTTTTGCGACCCAGTGCCCACTCCCCCGTTGGAAACGGCGTCGAGTGACCACAGCAAGCCCCTGGCCGCCGCTGCGGAGCCTCCCCCTCGCCTCGCGAGCCGCCTCGCGGCTGCCGGGCGGACTCCATGCGCGCGACGGCTGCCGCCCAGCCCAGCAGCCGTGTACGGGCGGCGCCGCCGCCGGACCCAGCGGCCCAATCCAGTGCCCAAAGGTGCCCAGGCCAGGTGCCCAAACCGGTGTCCAGGGAGACCAGGGTGCCCGGGCCCGCACGCCCCCCGTGTGCACGTACGCCGGCGGAGTTGGGGGCCCAGCAGACGATCCTTCGCGCCGCGGATTCCTACTCCTACTCCCACCCCCTGGGCGTGGGCCACCGCGGCCGCCGCTGCCGCTGCACACACGCCCCACACCGAGCGGCTTTGCGGCTCCGCACCACCAGCACTCTTGACGCACGTGCTGGCGGTTGAGCAGTCCAACTGCAAAGACGCCACCGCCGCCGCCGCCGCCACGGCGGCCCCGCAGCTTCCCAAAAGAGCGCTGCACCGATCAACGACCTGACCGTCTGACGCATTGCGCGCATTAACTACCGTAAAGGCGCTGGATCGGCGAGGCTCGCGCGCTTGGAGCAGCTCAGGTCCCGTTGCAGCCCCCAGGGCCAAAAGGCCGATGCTCCTGTCCTCGAGGTGCTGCGGAAGCGTATTGAGAACGGGCCTGATCGCCGCACGCCACGCCCGTAGCGGCGGCGGAGGCGCAGCGGCCGGAGCGCGCGCCGCCGCGACGCCCCGCAGCGCCGCCCAAATGACCGCCGGCGCGGCGGACGGCGCCGACCCCGGGCCGGCCGCGGGCGTGCGGCTGCGTCTCTACCGCGGCGGGGGCGGCGCGGCGCTGGGGCGGATCACGCTGTGCAGGGACCGGCAGCTCAACGCCCTCGACCTGGGTGCGTGCTGCATGCGCCGCGTGCTGCATGCGCCGCGTGAGCGCGCGCGGCATGCGCGTGCGTTGTTGCATGGCTGCGAGAAAGCAACAGCCACGCCCCCAACAACCCACCGCCCG
Source organism: Raphidocelis subcapitata (assembly GCA_003203535.1). Lineage (NCBI taxonomy): Eukaryota > Viridiplantae > Chlorophyta > Chlorophyceae > Sphaeropleales > Selenastraceae > Raphidocelis > Raphidocelis subcapitata. Next base: position 183,438 of record BDRX01000006.1, read on the forward strand.
CCCCGGCAACCCCCGCCCCGCCCTGGAACCAACACCGCCCCCCCAGCCGCCGTGGAGGAGGTGCGGCGCCACCTCCTGGACTGCTGCTCCGGCCCCCACGCCGGCGTCGCCGCCGTGCTGCTGGACTCCTCCACGCCGCGCGCGTTCTGCGCGGGCGGGGACGTGAAGAGCGCGCGCGCGGCGGTGCTCGAGGCGCCCTATCTTGACGCGCCGCCCGCGGGGCACCACATCCACGGGGTGTTCCAGGTGGGGTGGCGCGCCGCGGCGCTGCGCGCGGCCGGCTTTCACCGGGCGGGGGCGCTCGCAGCTCGCTCATGTGGATTGTGGAGCCCCGCCAACGGACCGCCCGCAAGCCAAAGAAAGCCCAATCCCAAGCCAAAGCCAAAGCCAAAGCCAAAGCCAAAGCCAAAGCCAAAGCCAAAGCCAAAGCCAAAGCCAAAGCCAAAGCCAAAGCCAAAGCCAAAGCCAAAGCCAAAGCCAAAGCCAAAGCCAAAGCCAAAGCCAACGCAACCAAACCACCTGTTTTCAGGCAGAGTATCAAACCGTTGTCGTGGTCGACGAGCTGTCCCGCCGCCTGCCGGTGGTGGCGCTTTGCGATGGCATCTGGATGGGGCTGGGCTTCGGGCTCGCGGGCTACGCGCGGCACCGGTGCGTGCGTGTGTGCTTGCTTTGGGGGGGGAGGGCCTGCCCCTTCAGTGCTGGGCGGTGCCCTGCCTCTCCCGCTCCACTCCACCTTGGCAAGGCCCCTTTTGCCCGCAGTGCTGCGCGTGGACGGCCCGCCCAACGATGCCCCGGGCCCGACGCGCGCGCCGCCCGCCTCCCCAAGCCGCCCGCTTCCCCACGCCGCCCGCCCTCCCACCCCGCAACCCCCCCGCAGCGTGGTCACCGAGGCGACCGTTTTTGCAATGCCGGAGAACCTGATCGGCCTCTGGCCCGACGTGGGCTTCGCCTGGCGCGCCGCGCGCCTCGCGTCGCCGTCCCTCGGTATCTACCTCGCCCTCACCGGCGCGCGCGTCGCCTCGGCCTCGGATCTGATGTGGCTGGGGGTCGCCACGCACTACTGCCACTCGTCCAAGGTCGCGGCGCTGCGCGAGGCGGTGGAGGCGGCGCCGGCCGAGGCGGACGCGGCGGTGGCCGCGCACTGCTCCGACCCAGGCGGCCCCGGGCCGCTGCGGCGCTGCGCGGCGGCCGTGGAGCGCTGCTTCGGGCCGCTGCTGCGCTACTCAGAGGCGGGGCAGACGGAGGCGGGGGCGCTGCAGCAGCTGATGGCGCGGATCGAGGCGGTGAGAGGGCGGGCACGAAGGGCGCACCCCAAGGGGGCCAGGGGGAAAGGGGCGGCCCGCGGCGCGGTGGGCGCGCGCCGCAGCAGAGCGCGCTTTGACAAACGCCGCCGCGCCCGCCGTCCACTCCCTCCCGGCGAGCCGCGCATCCGCCTTGCGGACGGCGCGCCGCCGCCGGGCGCCAAAACCCCGCACCAACAGCGCCGCCGTTTTTCCCGCCGCTCCCCCCCCGCCCGGCTCAGGAGCTGGCGTCACCCGGTGCCGACGACGAGTCGCGGGACCTGCTGCGCGCCGCACTCGATTCCATGCGCGCGGTCAGCCCGGGGTCTCTGGCAATAACGCTGCGCCACTTTAGCCTCGTGGCCGCCGCGGCCGCGGAGGCCGGGGCGGCCGACGGCAGCAGGGGCGCTGGCGCGGCGGCCGGCGGCGGCGGCGGCGGCAGCGGAGAGGGGGGCGGCGGCGGACTGTCGACGCTGCGCGGAGTGATGGCGGCGGAGTATCGAATGGCGGTGCGCCGCGTGGCGGCTCCGGACTTTTTAGAGGGAGTCCGGGCCCTGCTCGTGGACAAGGACCGCAGTCCGGCCTGGCGCCCCGCGTCCTTGGAGGGGCTGGAGGCGTCCGAGGCGGCCGGGGTCGCGGCGCCGCTGCCGGCGGCGCGGGGGGTGGCGGGGCTCGAGCTCGGCGAGGTCGACGCGGCGCTGGCGGCCCTCGACGCGCGGGGCCGCGCGGCGGCGGCGGCGGCGGCTTCGGCGGCGGCGGCGGCGGCGTCGAGGGCTGTGTAACGGCGCTCCCTGTGCCTGTACGGCCAAGCTGTCTAAATCTGTTAGGGCTGGGGGATGCGCGCGTAGCGGTGCGCGGTTGCGGCGCAACGCTTCGTGCGCCAGCTCGGAGGCTGCCGGCACTCACCCGCTGCCCGCTGGCGAAAACCGCCGGCGACGGTCACAGACCGCTGGCGGCTATTTGAGCCCTCTGTCGGTTCAGAGTTTCTTACCCTCCCACTTTACAGTTTTTAAACACGATTTGGCTCCCAACGGGCCGCGGTTCGCGTAGAAACAGCCGTGCCGCGCCACGCGCGGGCACGAAAAGCCCCGCGCCGGGTCCAAAAGAGCCCGGAGCGCACCCTCAAGACGGTCATGAGCGAGCAGGCCGGAATATGCGCCGCTCCTGCGGCGCCGGCAGCGTGGTTCGCACCCCCGGCCGCCGCCGATCCCGCCGGGGCGCCGCGCGTGTCCCTGCAGCGCCGCGATGAGAGCAGCATGGACTCGTACGACCTCCCGCTGGACGACGCGCCCCACCGCCTGCCAGAAGGCCTGGCCGCCGGCGCCCCGGCCGGCGCGCACCGGTGCGCCCCCGCCGCCGCCGCCAAGCCGCCCCGCACGCCCCAGCGGCAGCCCAGGCGCCAGCCCCACGGCCGCGCCGCCGCGGGCGGGGGGGCGGCGGCGGCGGCGCCTTCTGCGGCTTACCGCGACCTTTTGGACCGCGCGGTGAGGCGCCTGGAGGTCTCCCCCCACGTGGCCTCGCTGCTCGGCGTCGCCGCCAGCGCGCGCGCGTGGCGCGGCGCGCGCGAGGCCGCCGCGGCGCGCCGGCGCGCGTCGGAGCGGCGCAGCGGCCCGGGGCGCAGCGGCGCGGGGGGCAGCGGCGCGGGGCGAAGCGTCAGCGGGCGGGGCGCGCGGCGGGTCGCGGCGGCGGTTGGCGAGGAGGACGGCGACGACGGGGAGGCCGCCGCCGACCAACGGTGGGATGCCGCCTGGCTGGACGCCGCCGCGCGGCCGGCCCTGCGGCGCTCGGGGGCCGCGGCCGCCGGCGCCGGCGCCGGCGCCGGCGCCGGCGCCGGGGGCGTGCCGCGGGGCGCCGCGAGGCTCTTTGACCGCCCCCGCGCGCACTCGTCGCGCCTCCTGAAGATGTGGAACTGCTACCAGCAGGTTGGGGGGGTGGGCCGCGGCGCGATTGCTGTTTTGTCAATCCTCCCAGAGCATCACTCACCGCAGGCTGGGTGCCGGCAGATGCACCGCTCAGCTGGCAGGCCTCTGGTGGTCAGCCTTGAATGCCTGCAACTCGCCCCAAAACAAGCTCTCCTGCTTCCCTGTTTCTGACTCTAGGCTCTAGGCTCACACCCGCCACCCCCGCTTCCCCCAACCCGCACCCTCAGCCGTCCGCCGACGGCGAGCGCCCCCGCCCCACGACCGAGCCGCGCCCCTTCCCAAGCGCCACCGCCGCGCGCCACGCGGAGCGCCTCGAAAAGCTCAAAGCCGCGTCAGCCTCCGCCTCCAGCGGCGGCGGCGGCAGCGGCGGCGGCGGCCCGTCTTCCCCCGGCGCCCCGGCCTCCCCCCGCGCCCCGCCCTCTCCCTCCACGCCCCTATCGCCGGCGGCGGCATTCCGACTGGGGCACCGCGCCGCCGCGGGGCTGTACGGCCGGGCGTCCCCGCCCGTCACGCCGCCGCGCTCGGAGCGGGGCGGCGGCGGCCGCGCGGCCGCGGCGGCGGCGTGGGGCGCGAGCCCCGGCGGCCTGGGGGTCGGGGGCCCGCGGGAGCAGTACGCCGCGCCCCAGGTGTCTACCTCGGGCATCGGCCTCAGCGCCGCGGCCGAGCAACGCGCCAGGGAGGGCAGGCGCGCCCAGCCGCTGCTGTGGCAGTGGGAGGAGGCCGCGCCGGCGGCTGGCGCGGCGCGCAGGAGCTCGCCCCCGCGCCGGGGGCCCAGCCCCGCACGTCCAGCGAGTACCGACGCGGCGCGCGCGTCACCAGTGGCCGGCCAGCAGCCTGCGGCGCCCCGCAGCCCGCCGCAGCCCCGCGCGGCGTCGCGCAGCCCCCAGCCCCGCAGCCCGCCGCAGCCCCGCACGGCGTCCCGCAGCCCCCAGCCCCGTTCATCGCCGCACAGCCCGCGGCCCGCGTCGGCGCGCAGCCCCCGGCGGCCGACCAACAGCGCCTCGCCGGCCGACGGCCGCGCCGCTGCGGCGGGGCCCGCCGTCGTCGCGGTGGCGCCCGGGGACGGCGTCGCGTTCGTTCACGTGAGCCTGCCCAGCACGCCGGCGCGCGCCTCGCTGCGCGACACGCTCCGGCTCGGCGCCGGCACCGGCGGCGCGCCGGCGGGGCCGCTGGAGCGCGCCCACGCGCCCTCGCTGGAGTGCGCGTGGGCGGCCGCGCTCGACAGCGGAAAGGCTGGGGGCGCCGGCGCCGGCGCTGCCGCGGGGTCCCGCGGCGGCTCGGCGGCGGCCTCCCCTCGCGCCTGGACCCCCCGCGCCGGCGCCGCGCGCGGCAAGGGCGGCAGCCCCACCGCCAAGCGCGCGTCCGCGGCGAGCCTCGAGCTGCTCGCGCTCCTCGAGAGCGGCATGCCGCTGCAGCCCACGCTCAGCGAGGCGATGCGCGCCGCGCTGGCGCTGGCCGACGCAGAGGGCCCCGGCGGCGGCGCGGCGGCGGCCACGGCGGCCGCCGACGCGATCGCGGGCGCCGCGGCGCCGGCCGCTGCGCCGCTGATGGCTTATTACATTTCGACAGACCACGTGCAGCCCGCTCTTGACATGAGCGATGCCGCGCTGGCCTTGCTCGGCAGCGGCAAGTCCGCCACCAAGCCCGCCGGCGCCGGCGCCGGCGCCGCCGGCGGGGCCGCCGGCCGCCAGGGCCAGGGGAAAGGCAGGGTGCCCGGCGCCGGCATCGGGCAGCTGCTGGCCCTGCTGGCGGAAGAGGACTCGGAGGCCTGCGCCGAGGTGGCGGCCGCGCTGAAGAGTGCGGGCGCGCTGGGCGGCGACTCGGCAGGGCTGGGCGACGCGGTCGAGGCGGCGGCCGAGGCGGCGGCCGAGGCGGAGGCGGCGGCACAGGCGGCAGCTGCTGCCGACGCCGCGGATATGGAGGCAGCTGCCGCAGGGGAGGCTGATCGGGAGGCGGCGTTGGCGGCAGAGGCTGCGGCGTGGGCCGAGGCGCAGGCACAGGCCGAGGCGCAGGCACAGGCCGAGGCGGAGACATTGGCTGAGGCGCAGGCATTGGCTGAGGCGGAGGCGGAGGCGGAGGCGCGGGCCCAGGCAGAGGCGGAGGCTGCGGCGTGGGCGCAGGCCGAAGCGCAGGCACAGGCGGAGGCTGCGGTGTGGGCGCAGGCCCAGGCGGAGGCGGAGGCTGCAGCGTGGGCCGAGGCTGAGGCGCAGGCGCAGGCCGAGGCGGAGGCAAAGGCATGGGCTGAGGCGCTGGCCGAGGCGGAGGCGCGGGCCCAGGCGGAGGCAGAGGCTGAGGCGCTGGTCGAAGCCGAGGCCGAGGCGCTGCGCGCGGACGAGGCGCCGCAGTGGGAGCCGATGGCGCCCGAACCACCAGCCGACTGTGGAGAGCATGCCCTCACGCTGGGGGCGGTGGGGGCGCCCTTCGAATTGGCTGCCGACCTTGCGCCTGCAGCGGCCGGGCCGGCCGGCATTGATGTGGGGTGCGGCGACCACGCGGCCGCCCCCGCCGCCGCCGGCCCGGCCCCCGGCCGCGTCGCCGCGCTGATCGCGGCGCTGGGCTCCGCGCCCGAGCCGCCAAAGCAGTGCATCATCGAGCGCGGCGCGCGCTGCCGCATCACGGCGGCCGCGGCGGCCGCGGCCGCCGCCGCGCGGCCCAGCGGCGCGGGCGCGGGCCGCGGCAGCAGCGCGGGCCCGGGGCCCGGCGGCGCGGGCGCCGCGGTCTGAAGGGAGCCCCCCTGCCCCCTCTGCACCCCATGGAGACGCAGCGACCGGCTTTCGACGTACAGTGCTCCTTATCGCGTGCCTCTCTTCTCGAGTTTTGGCCATTGATTCTGCTTTGGATTATCGCCGAGTTCTCTACTTCCAACCTTGGCGCGGCGGCTGTGTCGCACGCCTGTTTGCAATACTCTGCAATGCAATGTGCCACTCTGATGACTGACAGAGCACAGGGCGCCATTCAAACCCTGGAAACCACAGCTGCAGACGGCCGCGTGTTACGTGCCTGGCTTCGGGTGTAGGCTTGCCCACGGGTGTCGTCAAGCAAAACAGCAGCCGTGCAGCGGTTTGGGGCGCTGTCATTCGCAAGACGGCGTATCTGCGCACCGCAGTTCGAGAGGCGGTCATAAACATAAATTAGACGACGCATTAGACGACGCACAACGCGGCACGTCGGGTTCACGGTCGCCTTCACGTCGCGACGGGCTGGGGAACGCCTCCCGCGTTCCCCAGTGTTTTAAGGGCGCCAAATGCACCGGCCACGGTGCAAGCGCGGATGGCACAGCGCTGCGTCGCAGCTCCCGCCCGCGGCGCTGCTGCTGCCGCCGCTGCTGCTCCTGCCGCTCACCAGCGCCGCCGCCGCGCTGGGCGCCGCGGCCCCCGGCGCCGCGTTCATCCAAGCGGGCGGTGGACCGGCTGCTGTGCAGCTAGCATCAGAAGCCGGCATCGACAAAGGCACCACCCAACCACCAGCAGCAGCGGCGGCGGCGGCGGCGGCAGCAGCGGCCTCGCGCGAGGGCGGGGCCGCGAACGACGCGCTGTGGCGGTGGCTGCGCGACGGCGGCGCGCGGCTGGCCTTCGAGCCGGACGTCTCGCCCGCCGGCGTGCGCGGGGGATTTGCAACGGAGGACGTGGCGGCGGGCGGCATGGTGAGAACCCGCGCGGCCGGCGCATGTGCATGCCTTCGGCGCCAAGCAAACCGGCGCGCTCAGCCCTCCTCACCGCACGCACACCTGCCATTCCCTCTCCAAACTCCCCAATCTCTCCCCACTTCCCAGATCCTGAGCGTGCCCGTCCGCCTTCTCTTCTGGTTCCCCACCGGCTGGAAGGATTACGTGGTGGGTGTCTTCAACACGGCGGCAGCGGCCGCACCGCCGCAACCTGCGGTTTTAGAGCAAAGGAAGGAGCCGCCGGGGGACGGCTTCGGGCGCAGTCGCCTCTGTCGGCTTGCAAGGGGTGCTGGCCCGTCCGCACCGCAGCACAGTATTGCCCCCCGCCCCAACACCCCTGCCCCAAACACGCCGCCCCCAAAGGCTCTCGGGGAGCACCTGGCGCTCGCCGCGGCGCGGCGCGACGGCCCCCACCGGCCCTATTTCGATTCCCTTCCCACCCTGGCGGACCCCCGCCACACGCTCAGCTGGGAGTCCTTCCCGCCAGATCTGCTGCACGCGCTGCAGTCCCGGCCGCTGGTGCGCGGCGCGGCGCGGCGGGGTGGGGCCTTTTGGCGCCCGGCGCTCCACGCGCCGCAGCCCCTTTGTACGTCGGGGCTTGCGCCGCGCCCCAGGCCCCACCCTCCTCCCCTCGCCCTCCTCCCCTATCCGACCATGTCCCCGCCCCAAACCACTGCCACCCTAATACCCCCCCCCCAAAAGGCTGATCTCGTGCTGGCCAAGCAGTCCGCCATCCTTCGCTACTGGGCGGCCCACGGGCCCCGCCTGGCGGCGTCAAACGTCACCCTCGACTCGCTGCGCGCCGCGCTGGTCACGGTGCGCTTCGAAGCGGCCGCCCCGCGGAAGCACGGCGCGGCGCCGTGCGGCGCGCCTGCCGCCCGCCCCAGCCGCTGCTTGCTTGCGCAACCGTACACCGGTGGTGCCGCCACTCTGCCCTCCAGCCGCCCTCGCCAAGTTCCACCTTGCAGCCCCAGCCCCCAAATCCTACCGGCCCCAGAGGTCCTTATCAAGGCTTTTGCTGGCCTTAAACGCCCTAAAACCCCTGAACCGCCCCCAACCCCCCCAAAGCTCAACGGCTTCACCTTCCCCCCACCCCCAGATCAGCACCCGCTGGTACCAAGGGCCCACTGAGGGCCCCCTCGCCGGCCAAATGGCCCTCATCCCCGCCTTTGATCTGCTCAACCAGTGAGAGGGGCTGGGGCAGGGGGGTTGACTGCGTGGGGGTGCCCTCACCAGGCGGCGCAGTGCGGGGGAGCGCTCGGCGGGGCCGAGGCATTTTGAACTAGCAGCGCTTCCGCCCGCCGGATGGGCTGCCATGCCCTGCGTGCAGTGTTTGCGGCAGCTGCAGGCCCCGCCCCGCGCCTTGCTGCCGCTGCAGCGCGGGTCTAGCCGTGCCCACCGTGCGGCTCACCCCCCCCCCCCCCCCAGCCGCAACGGCTGCCCCGTGCGCTACGCATTCGAGCCCTGCGCGCCCCCGGGCCCCGTAAACGAGACGTGCTGCATCGCGCGCACCGGCGCGGCGGTGCGGCGCGGGGAGGAGGTCTGCAATTCGTACGGCCACCTCACGCCCGATTTGGCGCTCATGCAGTACGGATTCCTGCTGCCGGAAGTGGAGGAGGCGGCGCGGGGCGGCACAGTCGATACCAGCAGCGGCAGCGGCAGCAGCAGCAGTGAGGGCGGCAAAACCAGCAGCGGCAGCGGAGGCGGCGGCGCAGCGGGGGCTGGGGCAGCAGGCGCAGCCGCGCCTGCGCGCACAGGCGGACTCTTTGGCGCGCTGTGGCGGCGCGCCCGCGCCGCAGGGCCAAAGGCTTACGAGGCAGCGGCGGCAAGGGAGGGCCCTCCCGTCGGCGCGGAGCAGCTTCCCCCGCTGAGCTTGGTGGACGCCCACGCGTTCAAACCTTCGGACCTGCTAAGGGGCCACGCCGGCCCGCCGGCGCGCCTTTCGTCGCGTGAGCTTTGGGGCCGGGGGCGGTGTCAGCGGGGGGGTGCTGGAGCGAGGTCTGTCGAACCTGCAGCACTTGCCCATCTGCACCTCTTCAAGCCCTGCCTGATTTCCTCAGTACGCCCCCCAAAGGCAGAGCCGCCCGGCGTTCTTTGCGAGCCCAAAACCGCTCCTGCCCCCCCTCCCCCGCGCCCGCAGGCAAGCCCTCGGAGCTGGCCGCCGAGCGGGACCGCCTGCGCGCGGCGCTCTCCAAACTGCGCGCCGACGGCGCGACCGTCGCGGAGGGCACGCCGCCCGCGGCTCGCGGCGGCGGCGGCGTTTTCGTTATGCTGATGGCTTGGCGCCGCCAGCGGGAGCGCGCGCTCGAGGCGGAGGTCGCGCGCCTCGACGGCGCGGCCGAGGCGGCGCGCGCGGCGGCCGAGGCGGTGGCGGCGGCCATCCGGGCCGCGTGACGAGGCCTGCGCGCAGTCCCCCCCCCCCCCCCGCCGGTGCTGGCCCGCACTTGCTTGCAATCCCAAAGCCCGCCGCGCGCGCTGGCTGGGCGCGCTGACTTTTTTTCCTGCCGGCCTTTTTCTGCCATTTCCTCAGCTGACTGCTGACACCCTTTCCATCAAGCACCCCCAACGAGAGCTTTAGGCGCCAGCCGTGCGACTTGATTGGTTACAAACCAGCCAAAAAAGAATCGGGAGGTCAGCAGAATGAAAGGGGGGGGTGGCGAATGCGCACGATGGTGGGCACTCCAAAGCCGAACACTGCACGCCATGCTGCTGCTAGCGCCTCTCACTGGCTCCGCTGCCTGTCTCGAGCAAAACTGCCGCGCCGCTACAGGGATTGCGCCAGCGCAGCCTCCACGCCGCGCGCGCCGCAGGACCGCGGCTGTTCTGTGCAGGCAGGCCCTGCCGCCGCTGCCGCTGCTGCTGCTGCTGCCGCCGACGCTGCCGCCGTCGCCGCCGCCGCGCCGCTCCCTACGTCCCCGGCGTCCCGCTGCCGCCCGCCGCCTCGGCCGCGTCGTCCGACGCCAGCAGCACCCCGTGCTGCCCGCCAAACGCGGCCGCCATCACGCGCCGCTGGCCGAACGCCTTGTGGCGCCGCATGCGCGTGGGCAGCGCGTTGTCGTCGTCGTCCGGGCCCTTTGCCATTTGGTAGTTGACGTTCGAGCCCCAGAGGAAGAGGTTGCCGCCCGCCGTCACCGCCGCGCTGACGTTGGTGCCGGCGGCGACGCCCAGCACCCGCTCGTCTGCCAGGCCGTCCGCCAGGTCCACCGGGTGCGGCGCGTGGTTGGCGCTGCTGCTGGCGCCGGCGTCGACGTTGGAGCGGCCCAGCATGCCGTAGGTCGGCGCGCCAAAGGACAGCACCGCGCCGGCGCGCGTGAGCGCGAGGGTGTGGTGCTCGCCGCCGGCGATGGCGGCGATGCGCTGCAGCGCGTCCACGCGGCGCGGGGCCCAGTGGAAGTGGCCGCCGCCCTCCTGCTGCTGCTGGTCGCCCGGCTGCTGCCCGTCCTGCTGCTGCTGCTGCTCCAGCTCGCCGCCCGCCAGCGGCAGCGCGAGCTGGCCCGCGTTGTTCAGGCCCCACGCCGCCACCGCGCCCTTGCCGCTGATGGCAAACGTGCTGTACGCGCCGCAGACCACGTCGGCCACGTCAGAGCCGATCTCGGCGGCCACGCCGGGCACCGCCGCGGGCGTGAGCAGCTGCTCCAGCGGGGGGAAGGAGTCGTTGTTGTACGGCGCCACGCGCCCCAGCTGCCCCTGGCCGCCCATGCCCCACGTCAGCACCTCGCCGCGCCGCGTGAGCGCGGCCATGTGGCGCGCGCCCGCGGAGATGCGGCGCACGTGGTCGCGCGTGTCTGCCGGCGCGTACACCTTGTGCGGCAGGCGCTGCAGCTTGCCGTGCGTCACGCCGGGGAAGCCGGCCGCGCCGCTGCCGTCGTCCTTGAAGCAGCCCCAGCCCCAGACCGCGCCGTCCTCGGTCAGAGCAAAGGTGAAGCCGTCGCCGGCGGCGAGCTGCACGACGCGCGCGCCGGCGGGCATGCGCGCGATGCCGGGGAGCGCCGGGTCCTCCTTGTCAGATGCCTTGACGCCCTCCCACGCCGACCCGCTGGTCGGGCGGCCGAGCGCGCCCTCGTCGTTGACGCCCCACGTGAAGACGACGCCGTCGCGGTCCAGCGCGGCGCTGTGCATGCCGCCGGCAACGACCTGCACGACCGCCGCGGGCCGCGGCGCGCCGCCGGCGGCCGCGTCCGGCACCATCAGCTCCACCGGCCCGGCGCGGGGCTTCTCAGTGACGTCCTCGCCAAGGCCGAGGGCGCCAAAGGGGTTGGTGCCAAAGGAGAAGCAGTGGCCCGCCTCCAGGGGCACCGCGAACTCCTTGGCGATGCGACGGCGCTTGGCTGCGGCCTCCCGCGCGCTGGGGGCCTTCCCCTTGTCCGCTGCCGCGCCAGATCGCTTGGCGGGCGCCTTGCCCTTCTTCGCCGCTGCCGCGGGCTTGCCCCGCGTGGCCGGTTTCTTCTCTGGCACCGCCGGGGCCTCCTCCGCCAGGGCGGCAGCCTCGGCGGCCTTGCGCTTCCGGGGCGGCATACTGCCCGGGCGGCGTGCGGCGGAGATCTAGGGGCTAAGCAGCGCTTTTGGGGCCGGCTCGAGGCGTGTATGCGATCGAGAGTGACGCGGCGCGGCGGCGGCGCGGCGCTTTTGGCAGGTTGGCAGCGGGCGGCGCGCAGCTGCTGCCGCTGCTGGCCTGCTGCTCCCGCTGCCCCTCAGGAGCAGCAGCTCGACATGCCACCGCCCAGCCCCCCTCGACCCCCATTTTTGCTTTGCCTCATTGGACGTGCCAGCAGCCGCGCAGCCGTCGGCGCCGCGGCCAGACGCGGTTTTTGCCACTGGCCAGACCGGCGGCAAGGCCCCGCAGGTCAGCAAATGGCATCCTCTTTGACACATACGTGCACGTGCCCAGCTTGCTGCGGCCAGGCCGTGCCCGGCGGCGTGTGTTTGTGCTCGCGCGGCGCGCCTCGCACAACTGCCGCGGGCGAAAGGGTTGTCGCGTTGACCACCTGCCGCCCACCGGCGTCGTCCTGTGCACTTCAAGGGGCAGCCGTACATAGAGCGCTTTGCAATGCCAGCGGAGCCGTTGGATCCCTGGGAAGCAGTGGGCATCTTTGGGCTGCGGCCTGGGGCCTGGTGTGGCTCGCCGCTCGCGCAGCCGCGCATCATCGCGCATGGCCTCAGCAGTTCGATGCCGGGGGCGAGGGGCCACCAAAGGGGCACGACGCGTACTAAAACCGCATCGGAGGAAAGTTAAAGCACGTTTAACGTCGCAAAGCGACTCAAAAAGCCCGGAAAGACGCCGCGATCGAGCTCGCGACCAAGCTGAACTTTATCAACCCCCGCAGCAGCCGGCTTGGGGGCTTCGAAAAGGGGGAGGACCGTCGCGGAGGATTTTCGAACGATCAAATACAACATTTGGGGGCCCCAGGCAGCGCGATAGGGCCGAGGGGTGGCGGCGCGGCTGCGGCGGGCTGCGCCCGCAGCAGCCGCTGCTGCAGCCTGCCGCGATGCGGGCAGCGGCCTGGGGCCCCCGGCGATGGTGGAGCCTGTGGATCGCATTGATCCTGCTGGCAACCGGTGAGGCTCTGCATGCGTGCGACCAGCATCTGTGCCGCTGCTGCGCATTTGCCCATGCAGCAGCTGATACACAGCGCTGCCGCTCTGGGGGCCGGGGCGCGCGGTACATACCGCTATCTTTACCTCTTACCAATTTCGCAAGCCATGCACTTGTACCACAGCCATCAACGCAGCCCGCTCCTTTGCGCCGCCCAACCCCCCGCTTTGCAGGCCCCAGTGGCGCGCTCGCCGCGCGGCGGCTGCGGCAGGCCGTTGAGACCAAGGCGACGCAAGGCAGGAACCCCATCAGGGGAAACTACCTCTTCACACAAGCGCGCGAGGTGAGGGCACACGCAGCCAAGGGTGCCGCAGCCAAGGGCACATGCACATGTGCGGGCCAGAGAGCAGAGCGGCTGGCTGCCCCAACAAGCGCGACGCGCCTCGGGCCCCGCCCTCAAGACGCCTGCGCGGCTTGCCAGCGTCTCCCAGCAGCTGCCCCACGGTCCCGCCCCCCGCAGGCCGAGGCCAAGGCCAACCCCAGGTCGGCGGGCATGCACCACAACGAGGCGAGGATGATCGTCTACGCCTCGGACCTGTACCCGGCCGCCCGCCAGGGCGTAACCACCCGAAACGGCGAGCAGCCCGGCGGGCGCGCGCGCTCCAACGGCGGCCCCGCGGGCAACTCGGTGTACGCGTTCGGCGTCGTCGCGCACGCCGCGACCGACACGGAGCGCGCGCGCGCGATGTCGGGGTCTGACGTGATGCCGATGATGCCCGACCAGGCTGAGCGGGACAACTACGTTCAGTCGAAGGCGGCGACGACGGCGCAGTGGGACGTGCAGCAGCTGCGCCGCACCACGGGCAAAACCAACCAGGTGTACATCGACTCGATAGCGGTCAACGACCTGCCGCCGCTCAGCCACGGCATCAGCAACGTCGGCGGCGGGCCCACGGCGATCGCCGAGGCGGGGCAGGCGGTGGCGGTCGCCAACGCGGACACGCCGGTCAACTCGGGCATCTCGGACCGCTGAGCTGGCGCGGCGCCGAAAGCCGCGGCACGCGGCGCCGGCGGCGCGCGCTTGTGCGCGCGCGCTCGTCTTGTGTGTGTGTGGCGGTGTGCGGCGGGGCGCCTCCTGCGCCGGCATCCCTTGTTCAAGCCGCACTAATGATTCATCCCGTGGGGCACCTCCTGTGCCCACCCTCGCTGCCATGGCTTAATGCTGCAGCCCCTGTCGTGCCCGCCACGGGCCCCAGTGCGGCTGCCGCGCCCGCGGCGGCCGCAGGACCAAATTGTGGCGGGCGAGGCGGGGGCGGTGGTGCGCCGCGGTCGCCAGGTCCAAATCGTATCGTGTTTTTTTTTGCAGCCCCTCGTCAGCCCCCAAACGCGTGTGCGCACCGTTCCTTTACTGCTGAAGCCCTTTGACCATCCTTGACCGCACAGCTAGAGAGGCACGTCCGTTTTGAGAGGCGCGCGCCCTGCCATCAACAGCGGCGCGCGCTGCCGAAGCGGTTAGTCCTTAGGCCATTCCTGCGCTGCCGCGGCCAGGGGTCGCGTTGCGCGCTGCCCCCGCCGCCGGCGCCACACGCGTGCGCGCACCGGCCGGCGCGCTGACCAGCCGGCGTGCCGGCGGCTGGCCGGCGCCCCAGGAGCTCATCTTGCCGCCTTCCCCGCGGCCCGCCGATGCCTGTTCCATTCTGCACGCATCGCTGGACTGCCCAACGCCGCCGCAATGGCCGGCCGCGCCCCCCCCCCCTTTGAGTATCTTTGCCGCGTATGCTGCATGCACAGCGGAATCGCGCCTTTCATCACATGCCAGCCGCGCCCCCTCGAAAGGAACACAATGCACGCGCTCACACAGAAGCGTCCCTCCCACCATACCCTTTGCTTGCCGCCCCGCCCCCCTCATGCCCTGCCGCGCATGCGGCGGCTGGCATGAGCACACCCCCCTTTTCGCGTTGCCCGGCACCCCAGCAAAGAGCGCGCGCGCTCCCTGAACCCGTGACGGGCCGCCGTTGCCGCCGTAGTTTGGCATGCGTCATGCCGCGCGCGCGCACGCACGCTCGCGCGAGAGCGCATCCGGCCGCAGCACCTCAAGAGCACCCCGCACCCGCGCCCCCAGCTGCGAACGCGATAGCGCGAGAGCACCCGGCCTTTCCTTTGCCCAACCAGCGGCAGCGAACACTTGGCGCAGGCCCGTTTTCTTGGCGCCGCCGCGGTGGGGGCCCTCACCACGGGGCAGCCAGGCAGGCAGGCTCCCCGAATGCAGGGGGCACGCAGTTCACGCTTCACACGGTAACGTAATCCTCCATCCAGCCCGTATACAGCTGCCGCGGTGGCAAACACCGCACCGTAGCGGGCGGGATCGAAACCTCGCGTTGAACTCGGGCTGCCAACCGGGCGGCGGACCAGCGGCGGCCGAGCCGGCGGCACCGGTGCCGCCGCCGCCGCCGCCGCCGCCGCAAATTGCGCCAGGCACCGGTGCGTCGCCCCGCAAAGACAATCCGACATCGCACCGTTATCGAACGTCCGACCAGCGCGGCGTTCCAGGGCTGGGGAGCAGATCGCTGCAGCGCCACAGCTCGGGAGGCGCAGCGGCATGGCGCTTCACATGCGGGCGCACGCGGGGGTGGCGACCCCAGGCAGCAGCAGGAGCCTGCGCAGCCCGCTGCACACCGCTGCTGCACTCGGCCCCCGCAGGGTGGCTCCCACCCGCGGCGGCAGTGCGCAAAATGGAGGGCGCGTTCAGCACATTCAGGTGCGATGAGAGACGCGGCCAGCAGCGCTCCCTGCCCGCCGGCACTGGTCGCGGCGACCCCGAACTCCTTCCCCCGCTCGCCCCTTTGCCCACGCACAGGCCAGGGCCGCTACGCAGCCTGTCGGCGCGTCCCAGGTGAGCGCGCGGGCACCGCAGGCAGCGCCCGATCCCGACCCTGCCGCGGGCGCCGCTGCCGCTGCTGCCGCGGCCGCCGCGGCCGCCGGCCCGGCCCGGCAAACCGCGCCCGCGCGCGCCGCCGCCCTCTCACACCCCCTCCCCCCCCATCCAGGGGCAGGACTACGACGTCTACGTCGCAGAGCCGGAGATGCTGGACGCGGGGCAGGAGAAGCACGTGATCAGCGTGTTTGTCGCGGACGAGGCGGGCCTCATCAACCGCGTGGCGGGCGTGTTCGCGCGCCGCGGTGCGCCCCCTTTTGTTTGGGGGGGGGGGGGGTCTTGGGGTGCATTCCCGGCCGTGGGCTGCGGATGGGGCTTCGGAAGCAGTTCAGCAGTGCGTGTGCTGGCGTCTGCGCGTGCGAGCCACCATTCTGCCAGGCGCAGGAGCGGCGGCGCACGTGGGCAGTCCGCGGGCCCGCCCCACCCCCCTGAACCCGCCCCGCCCAACCCCCACCGCCCCCCACCGCCCCCCAGGCTCCAACATTGACTCCCTGGCTGTGGGCCTCAACGTGGACAAGGCGCTGTTCACCATCGTGGTCACGGGCACGCCGCTGGTGGTGGTGCGTGGCACGCAGCAGCGCGCCGCCTGCCTTTTTTTCAGCCCGATGTTTCCCGCCTGTTCAACCCGACGCGCGGCGCCGCTCGCGTGCTGTCCCCAACAGCAGCGTCGCTCGCGTGCCGCCCCCAACCGCCAAGCCAGCCCCCGCCGCCCGCACCCAAAGCCGCCGCTGAGAGCGCCGCACCCCCTCCTCCCCCCCCGCACCCCCAGTCAAACCTGGTCAAACAGCTGTCAAAGCTGGTCAAGGTGCGCTATGTGGAGGACATCACCAACAGCAGGAGGGTCGGTGAGTGGAGGCCGGGGGGGGGGCTTTGGGGGGTAGCTTTCAGGGGGGGGTTGTTGTTTGGAGGGCTAGAGCTGTGTGCGGCAGTTTTGGCCCCCTATCCCCCCAAACCCCTCACCCCCAACCCCTCACCCCCAACCCCCCCCCCCAGAGCGCGAGCTGGTCATGCTGAAGCTCCGCGCCCCCGCCGGCCCCGCGCGCACCGAGGTGCTGCAGCTGGCCGAGATATTCCGCGCCCGCGTGGTGGACGTCAGCGACGGCACGGTGACGCTGGTGGTCAGCGGGGACCCTGGCAAGGTGGGGGGTTTTGGGGCGGGTTGGGGGTTGGGGGTTGGGGGGGTTCGTGGAAAAGGCAGGGGGGGGCTTTTGGCGCGCGGGGGCGATGCTTTTTGCGCAGCCTCTGCTGCCTGCCCCGGCCAGGCCCCAAACCCCACCCCCAACCAAAACCACCCCCAAACCGCCCCCAAACCAACCCGCCCCCCAAACCACACACCCCTCCCCCCCCCAGACCGCCGCGCTGCAAAAGGTGGTGTCAAAGTTTGGCGTGATGGAGGTCTGCCGCACCGGCCGCATCTGCCTGAAGCGGGGGGAGGACCTGCTGGAGAGCCTGCGGGCCGCGGGGGAGGGGGGGCCTGCCAGCGGCGCGAGGTGCGCGCCCGGGCGCGTTTGTTCGTTTGTTTGTGGGTGTGCGTGTGCGTGTGCGTGTTTGGATATGTTTGTGTGGGTGGGCGTGTCACTGTGTGTGCGTGTGCGTCTGCATCCGTGGGTGCCTGCTTTGCACCTGGCCAACGCGCCCGTCGCCGCCTCGCGCCGCAAGCACAACACCCTCCACCCCCTCCCTCCCTTCTCAATAAACAGCGCCGTGGCCATGGGGCCCCTCGAGTCGCGGGAGGGGGACGTGTACCAGGTGGGGAGGGGGGGGTGCGGCCCTGGTATTGGGGCGCTCCCACATTGCGCACCCAGGGGCCTGGGGGTGCACTCGCAGGGCCCTGGCCTTGCGCCACACCCTTGCTCTCGCATTCGACTTTCCTGCCCCGTGTATTTTTCCGGCGCGCGTGGTTTAGCGGTCTGCGTTGTTTGGGAGGAGGTCAGTCACCGGGCGCGCAGAAGCCAACGCCCCCTCCCCCCGCCCCTCCCTCCCCTCCCCTTGCCTCCACCCCTCCACCTCCCCTCCCCTCCCCCCCCCGAAAGGTTGACCGTGCCGACATGCACGGCGTGTGGGAGGTGTCAAACGTCATAGAGCCGCAGACGTAAGGGGGGGCTTGAGTTTGAGGGGTTTTTCAGTTTGAGGGGGCTCGGGTTTGACGGGTTCCCCCAAAACCAAGGTGCGCTGCACCCCCTCCCAGCGCGGCGAGCTGCGCTTCTAACTCTCCCCCCCACAACACCCCCCCCAAACCCCCACCCCCCCAAAGGTGCGCTGCACCCCCCCCCAGCGCGGCGAGCTGCGCGACCTGTCCCAGATATTCCGCATGGCGGTCATCGACGTGGGGCCGACCACCATGGTGCTGGAGGCGACGGGGCGCGAGGACAAGGTGGGGGGGGGGTAATGTTGGTGGGGGTTGTGGGGAGGGAGGGCAACGGCGTTTTACCCGCATTTGCCCGCCAACGCGGCCTCCCCCAACCGCAAGCGCAACTCTCCCGAACAAACCCCCAACACCACCACACCACCCCTCCCCCCCAAGCAAAGCCACGAGAACAAAAACCCTCCCCCCCAAAACCAACAGATGCGCGCCATCGTGGACCTACTGGAGCCTTATGGCGTGCTGGAGACCGCCCGCACGGGGCGCATCGCGCTGTCGCGGGAGAGCGGGGTGGACACAAAGTACCTCGAGAGCATGAAGAGCAGCAGCAGGATATTCTGAGGGGCGCGGGATATTATCGGCGAAGGCGCGGGGGATGTTTCCTCGGTCTGGAGCCTCGGGAGGCCTCGGCCTGAAGCCCCGAAGCCTCGGCCTGAGGCTTCGGGAATGCCCCTGGCAGGGGGGCGGCGGCTGGGTCATTCTGGGGCACCCCCAGGCACCCCCGGGGGTTTGGAGTTTGCCCGGCTGTGAGGGATTTGCCCCGAGGCGAGGCGCGCGCTTTCGAGGCGGCCGCCGCGCCGCGCCGCGCCGCGCCGCGTCGCTCCGTGCTTCCCCTCTTCTCTCCCTTTGCTGTTTGCGTTCGGTAACACCCTGTAACTGCTTCCCTGATGGCGTGCGGGCTTTTAACACGTGGCTGCGTGCTTTTGCTTTGGGTTCTTCGCTCCTCCAGCTAGGGACCGGGGCAAAAAATGGAAAGAAGCGATGGGGGGGGGGACGGGCGCAGGGGGGGCGGGGCGGGCGCCCAGCAAAATGGCACGGGCGGCGGCGCACTCTGCGCCGGCCGTGCGCGGCGCGCCCGCGGCGCCCGCGCGCGGCGCTGCGCGGCGCAGGCGGGGCGCGGCCCCGCTGCGCGCCCGGGGCGGGGACGGGGGGAGCCGCGGTTGACCCGGCGCGGGCCCAGAGGCCGCCCCTTCTCTCCGTTTCGGCTCGCGGCGTAAAGGGTGAGGCCCGCGCGAGCGCCCGCCCGCGCGCCCCGGCGCGCCGCGCCCGCAAAAAAAAGCGGTGCGCGGGGGGTTGGTTATTCACGGCCGCGCGGGCAGTCGCGGGGCCGGCCCGTCCCATTGCAGCACTGCGTTTGGAAAGCAAACAACAAAAGTCAAACCCGAGAGCCAGCTTGGGCGCCGGAAGGCGGAGAGGCAGCCCCGGGCCAAACCGGAATTAGCGCCGCTGTGGCAACCCCAAGGGGAAATGAGACGGGGGGTGCCCAGCCCGCGGCGGCGGGGCGGGGCGGCCAAGACTCGGCCCTGGGAAGGGTGCGCGGGCGCGGATGGCAGCTAAAAACAAAGTACCACAAAGGCGGGTGCGCCGCTCGAACAAACAATGTGCAGTCCGGGCGCGGCGCGGCGCCTGCCAGAGCGTGCGCGCGCGGCGCGCGCGCCTGCGGCGAGGCGCGGCGCGGCGCCGCGCGGGGAGGGTCCGCTGCAGCAGGCGGCGCCGCCCCGCCGGCGGCGCACCCTCCGGCCCGCCCCATCAATGTGACAGGGGCAGGCCGCACCGGGCGCCAAACCCCAGACGCCGGGCGCCCAAAACCGCCGCGCGCGCCCGGCAGTCCGGCGCGCCAGCCGCCGGCAGTCCGCCCGCCTGGACTGGCCGGTCCGCCCGGACTGGCCAGTCCGCTCATTGGAATATTCCGAGGTACCGGTGCCCCAGCGCCTGCGACACGCTCATGCGCCCCCGGTTGATGCCGTCGCGCTTCGACAGCAGCCGCCGCGCCAGGTCCCAGCCGGCGCGGTTTGACCGGTCCAGCTGGGTGAAGTCCATGTTGCGGCCGGGGCCCGTGCGCCAGGCCTGGTTTTTTTGGGGGGGGGGGGATTTTTTGAGGGGGGAGGGGTGTGAGTGGCGTTTTCGGCGCGCGTGTGGGCCGCGGCGGCCCGCCGCTTGCGCGGTGGGCGGGGCGGCCGCGCGGGCAGAGACAGCGGCGGCTGGCGCGGGCCGTCCGCAACTGCCGGTCGGACCAAGAACGGCAGTCAAACCCGGTCAAACCCGGTCAAACCCCCCGCTCACGTCGATGTCGCAGTCGTAGTTGCGCAGCTGCCCGTTGAACAGCCGGATGCTGTTGCTGCCCCGCAGCTGCGGCACCGCCATCTGCATAAGCAGCACGCCGACTGAATATGAGTCAAACAGGTCGGGGCGGCCGTAGAGCCACGCGAGGGGGGCAAGCGCGGCGGCGACCAGCGGGCTGGGCGCGCGCGGGAAGGCTGCGGGCGGCGGCGGCGGGTGGGGGGTGTGGATGTGGGGAAGGGGTGGGTGGGGGTGGGGGTGTGGGCGTGGCGATCGGCCAGGCGCCGGCGGCGGCGCGGCAGCGTTCGTGGGACGGCGCACGCCGCGATGCACGCCCGCGCGCCGAGTTACTGCGCCTCCGCCCCCCCACCCCCCCCCAAAAAAAGGGCCCCGTGCGCGCGCGGGCCCTCACTCTGCGGCATGATCAGCTCCTCCGGCGGGCTGTAGCGGGGGTCCAGCATACCAAACCTGCGCGCGCACACGTGGACGGCGGCGGCGGGCGGTGAGCGGTGGGCAATGGGGGGGTCGGCAAAGGAGAAGGAAGCCCTGCACCGCGATCCCAACGCCCGGCGCGGCCGCGGGCGCGCGCGCGGCGCGGCGGCGCGCAGCGCCGCCTCCCGCGGCCGCTTTCGGGGGGGTTCTGCCCACGGTGCGGCGCGCGGCGCCGCCTCCCCGCGGCCGCGTTCGGTGCGCGCGTTTGCGCCGTGCTCACAGGGGGTTGAAGTTTATGCCCGTGCACATGTCCGCTGCGGCCCCAAAGTCGATGATCTTGACCTTCCCGTCCGCAGTGATCAGCAGGTTGTCTGGTGGGTGGGG